>JAODAL010063484.1:0-19216 GCA_025379985.1 Phyllomedusa bahiana
TTATCGGGGCCCCCCCTTGACAGGCCCCCCTTGTACCAGGACCACTTAGTCAGGGCCCCCCCTTGTAGCCAGGGCCCCACCCCCTTGTAGCCAGGCCCCCCCCCCCTTGTAGCCGGGGCCCCCCTTGTAGCCAGGGACCACCTTTGTAGCCAGGGCCCCCCCTTATAGCCAGGGCCCCCCCTTGTAGCCAGGACCCCCCCCCTTGTAGCCAGGACCCCCCTTGGAGCCAGTACCCCCCCTTGTAGCCAGGACCCCCTTGTAGGTAGTTAAAAAAAAAAAAAAAAAAAAAAAACAGCCAACATTACCGGGCTGGGGCTCCTGCCCCGGCCCTCCGCTCCGTACTGCCGCCCTGCATAGGCGGCGCGGTGCAGTGACGTCACCCGCGCCGCCTACGTCAGCATAGGGGCCGGCCCCCGGGCAGGCTGAAGGCCTAGTGCCCTCAGCCTGCCGGGGATATCAGCGGAGCGCAGCGCTAGGGGCCCGCTGTGCCCCGCTGACACCGCCACAGCCCCCGGATTCGGGACATTAGTCCCCAACACCCGGGCCGGTCTCTGGGCGCTCGGGACGTGGGTCCCGGGCGTCCAGTGACCGGATGCGCGGCCGGGCCCCGGGGAGCGACGGCACTGCCTCTGGGGCCCACAGGGGCTCGGGGGGCCCACCAGGGGATTCCCGAGCCTGCCTGGATGGAGATGCGATCGAGAATGATAAAAAAAAAAAAAGTTTTGGGGAACATAGGCAAGCAGGCTTTAGGTAGACTATAGGAGCCATATATGTAGGTAGGCAGGTTTTAGGTAGGGTAAAGGGACCATATTGGTAGTCAGGCAGAGTTTAGCTAGTTATAGGGGGCCATATAAGTAGGCAGGCAGGGTTTAGGTAGCTATAGGGGCCCATACAGGTAGGTAGGCAGGGTTTTAGGTAGCAATAGGGGCCCCATATAGGTAGGCAGGCAGGGTTTAGGTAGCTATAGGGGCCCATACATGTATGGCAGACAGGGTTTAAGTAGCTATAGGGGTTATATAGGTAGGCAGGCAGGGTTTAGGTAGGTTATAGGGGCCATACAGGTAGGCAGCCAGAATTTAGGTAGCTATAGTGGGCCATATAAGTAGGAAGTCAGGGTTTAGGTAGGGTATAGGGGCAATATAGGTAGGTAGGCAGGGTTTAGGTAGAGTATAGGGGCCATATAGGTAGGGTATAAGGGCCATATAGGTACGGAGGCAGGGTTTAGATAGCTATAGGGGCCCCATATATGCAGGCAGAGTTTTAGGTAGGGTATAGGAGCCATATAGGTAGGCAGGGTTTTAGGTAGGTATATATGGCAGGGTTTAGGTAGCTATAGGGGCCCCATATATGCAGGAAGGGTTTAGGTGGGTTATAGGGGCCATATAGGTAGGTAGGCAGACTTTCAGTAGCTATAGGGGCCGTATATAGGTAGGCAGACAGGGTTTTAGGTAGGATATAGGGGCCATATAGGAAGGCAGGCAGGGTTTTAGGTAGCTATAGGGGCCAAATAGATGGGCAGGCCGGGTTTTAGGTAGCAATATGGGCCAAATAGGTAAGCAGGCAGGGTTTAGGTAACTATAGGGGCCCATATAGGTAGGGAGGGATGTTAAACAGAAAAAGAAATACCTTACTTACCTCTCTCCATGCTCCCCCGATGCGACGCGCTCCAGTCTCTGTGCTCAGTGCTGGTAATGCGATGATGTGATGTCACTGTGGGCCGGTGCCTGGTAGACTTAAGCCTTAAGGCCTTAGGGCTATCAGGGAGGTTAACAGAGCAGATTGACGGCAGCGCTCCGCTCTGCTAACACCGGGCAGTCCTGCCTTTGAACGCTCGAGACATAGGGCTCAGACATTCAGAGGCAGGATGCACTGGGCCCTGCAGCTCCACCTCGGCGGCAGTGAATTGTTATGTTCATTGCTGATGGGCGCAGGAGCAGCACTACCAGGATAGCAAATTTGATAGTACCCTTTCACACATTGCATTTTTTTGTTGAATTTTTGACACATTTTTTGGATGCTATTTATGTGCAGTTGAACGGCTCATGCTGCGGTCTGTTCTGTTTGTCAGTTATTCTTATATCAGACTTTGTAACTTATAACTTTATTCCAGTGAGCTCTTGACCTCCATTACACACGAGGCTCTCCACCACACTGATAAAACCAACAACTCCCAGAACACAGAGAGGGGAAAAAAACATAAAAATAGTGAGACCCCAAAGGCCATAGACAGTATATACATATTGCTACATCCTTTCTCTTTTAAAAAACAAGAACTAGTTAACTAGAATAACACCTACAATTATGCACATGAACCGATTTGGCAATACTTGTGAATTAGATATAGTCCATTGAGATGGGCTGGCTTTCTCGTCATATCTGCCAGCAAAGTTTAAAATAAGATGTTTCTCCGCCCCCTCGGTTGCTCCTCCGATCCTGGCAATATGTGTTCTGGAATTTCCAGTCTTTTGCCAGAATCATTACCCTGACTGCATCTGGCAGTGTCCGTGCTGTCTCAATGTTTTTCACTCGCAGTCCTCATAGTTTTGGATGCTGCGTAATCCCCCAAGGGCCCCTCCTCTCTTTCTTGTGTTTTTTCTCAAATATCTCCCGATTTCCTCCTCAATCTTCTTTCCCTCTTCTGTGACAATTTTTATAGGACCGAGGTCCAAGTTTCTGGACAACCTTGCCTTTTGCCAATATTTTTGATATGTCTATCGGCTGCAGCCGTACATTGTCATGTCTCTGAAGATCCAGGCTGATCCTTTGCTGACCTATTGTAATAGAAAGCTTGCCTTTTCAGGATCCACTTTAACACCGTTAGAGGTTAGAAGATGTCCTATGTACGGGACCTCTGCCATTTTCAGTTTGAATTTTTCCAGGTTCAGTTTTATACATTTCTCTCGACATCTGTCTAAGAATTGTCTCATTTTGTGATCATGGTCCTTTATTGCCGAGTCACGGTCTTCACCTTCTCCCACAATTAGTATATCGTCTGCAATTGTTTTTACTCCAGGAAGTCCTTCCAGGGCTTGCATCAATTGCTGCTGGAATATTTCTGGGGCGGGACTTATTCCCATGGGCATTCTGAGCCATTTAAAACGTCCAAATGGGGAAGAAAATGCTGTCAATAAACTTGATTCTTTATCCAGTTTTACATGCCAGAAGCCATTTTTCACATCACATACAGAGAATATTTTCGCCTTTGATAGGTCTGGTAGAATGTCTTCTATTGTAGGCATTGGATAATGGTTTCTTTTCAGAGCTTTATTCAATGGTTTTGGGTCAATGCAGATTCTTAACTTGCCTGATGGTTTCTTTACTATCACCAAACTGCTTATCCAGTCTGTGCTCTCCTGCACTGGCGCTATTATGCCTCTGCTACTCAAATCGTGGAGTTCTTCTTTAAGTGGTTGCATTAAAGCTACAGGCACTCTTCTAGTCGGCAATCTTGTAGGTTGTACTGTGTGATCAATTTCTAGGTTGTATTTGCCTTCTAGGCACCCATCCCCTTCAAATAAATCAGCATACTCTATTTTTATAGTTTGCATATCAAGCTTGCATTCTGCATTTCCATTAAAAGTGTGCGTGCTCTGTGAAGCTTCAAGTGCCATAATATTATGAGACTGTACCTTTATTAAGTCCATAGCCAGTGGCGGAACTACCGGGGTAGCAGGGGTAGCAGTTGCTATGAGGCCCCTGCGCTTAGGGGGGCCCCGGGGCAGCTGCTACTGCGTCCGCTACCCCGGTAATGCCGCTCCTGGGCCCGCCGGCAGTGAACTTAACAGTTCACTGCGACGGGTGGGGAGCTGTGGGGCCCAGCGCATACTCCCTCTGAACGCCCGGGCCCCCCGGCCCGAGCGTTCAGAGGCAGCGCTGCTCGGTAGTAGCAGGACGGAGCGCCGATCGCTCCGCTCTGCTACTTCCCCTGCTGGCGCTCTGTGGTCACGTGGGCGCGCGTGGTGACGTCACATCATCGCGCCGCCCGCGCTGAGCGCAGAGGCTGCAGGGAGAGCTGCAGCGTGGAGCGAGCGGCGCATCGGGGGAGCGTGGACCGAGGCGAGTAAGTTGTTTCTTATTTTATCTACCCCATTTGCCTGCCTATAGCCCCCCATATGCCTGCCTATAGTCCCCCATATGCCTGCCTATAGCCCCATATGCCTGCCTATAGCCCCCCATATGCCTGCCTATAGCCCCCCATATGCCTGCCTATAGCCCCCATATGCTGCCTATAGCCCCCCATTATGCCTTCCTATAGCCCCCCATATGCCTGCCTATACCCCCATATGCCTACCTATACCCCCCATATGCCTACCTATACCCCCATCTGCCTGCCTATAGCCCCCATATGCCTGCCTATAGCCCCCCATATGCCTGCCTATACCCCCATATGCCTGCCTATAGCCCCCATATGCCTGCCTATAGCCCCCCATATGCCTGCCTATACCCCCCTATGCCTACCTCTAGCCCCCATATGCCTGCCTATAGCCCCCCATATGCCTGCCTATAGCCCCCATATGCCTGCCTATAGAACCCATATGCCTACCTATACCCCCCATATGCCTACCTATACCTCCCCATATGCCTACCTATATCCCCCCATATGCCTGCCTATACGCCCCCATATGCCTGCCTATAGCCCCCATATGCCTGCCTATAGCCCCCCATATGCCTGCCTATACCCCCCCATATGCCTGCCTATAGCCCCCATATGCCTGCCTATAGCCCCCCTCATATGCCTGCCTATAGCCCCCCCATATGCCTGCCTATAACCCCCTATGCCTGCCTATACCCCCCATATGCCTGCCTATACCCCCCATATGTCTGCCTATACCCCCCATATGCCTGCCTATACCCCCTATATGCCTGCCTATACGCCCCGTATGCCTGCCTATACCCCCCAAAATATGTCTGCCTATACCCCCATATGCCTGCCTATACCCCCCATATGCCTGCCTATACCCCCCATATTGCCTGCCTATAGCCCCCCATATGCCTGCCTATAGCCCCCCATATGCCTGCCTATACCCCCCATATGCCTGCCTATAGTCCCCATATGCCTGCTATAGCCCCCATATGCCCTATAGCCCCATATGCCTGCCTATAGCCCCCATATGCCTGCCTATAGCCCCCCATATGCCTGCCTATAGCCCCCCATATGCCTACTATACCCCCCATATGCCTGCCTATAGCCCCCATATGCCTGCTATAGCCCCCCATATGCTGCCTATAGCCCCCATATATGCCTGCCTTTAGCCCCCATATGCCTGCCTGCCTTTACAGCCCCTATATGCCTGCCTGCCTATACAGCCCCCTATATGCCTGCCTGCCTATACAGCCCCCTATCTGCCTGCTTGCCTGCCTATACAGCCCCCAATCTGCCTGCCTGCCTATAGAGCCCCCTATATGCCTGCCTATACAGCCCCCTATATATCTGCCTGCCTATACAGCCCCCATATGCCTGCCTGTACAGCCCCCATATGCCTGCCTCTACACCCCTATATGCCTGCCGTATACCCCCTGCCGGTCTACTTATATGGGGCCCCTTTAGCTACCTAAACCCTACCTATATGGCCCCTATAGCCCACCTAACCCCTGTCTACCTGTATGGCTCCCTATAGCTACCTAAACCCTGCCTGCCTATATGGGCACTCTATTGGCTACCTAAACCTTGCCTATTTGGGGCCCCATATATCCTATCTAAGCCCTGTCTGCCTAAATGGACCCCATATAGCCAGGGGGGCAGGTGCTGGAAAAGTCAGGATTCTAAGATATTTGTGTCTAAATCTGCAGGGACAAGTGGTCGGGAGATGTCATCAAGATGGCGGACTGGACCGGATGCAGAACAAAAGAGAAAGTCAACGACTGGTCAGAGAAACGTCACCTGTGAGTCACAAGATGTAACTGTACTGTAATCACTTATATGTCTGCAGAGCCTGTGTACACTGCTGTCTACCACTATATGGTCACTGTATGGTGGTTATATACAGTCTGCAGAGCCTGTGTACACTAGTATATACCACTTTATGGTCACTATATTATTATATATTATTATTATTATTAGACAGTATTGGTCTTTGTGTACTGATCAGTAATAGTGTAGGGGTATTATTTTAGTCACTATGTGGTGGTAATTTGTGGTCGTGTTCTGGTGGTATAATCAGGTCCTTGTGTAATAGCGTTATTGGTAATATTGGTTTTGGTATAGTGGATTTGATTGGTAGCAGTATGATGGTGATATGCATGGTGAGGTATTTGCCCCTTGTATTATCTACATTATCTAACAGCATGTCCTGGTACATGGTCGTGGGAGGGGGGGGGGGGTGGCCCATCCAAAAGTGTGCTATGGGGCCCTGGCTTCTCTAGTTACGCCCCTGTCCATAGCCTGAACTGCCTTTACCCCCAGTAAAGGTATGTGATCACCTTCCGGTAGTACAGTAAATTCTACTCTGTAACTCTTCTTGTTACATGGGTTCCGTAATTTTAGTTTGCAAGTCCCCTTGGGCTTTAGCACACTTTTGTTGTACATCACCAGTACTTTGTCAGTCGGCTCAATAGTGACCTTGTTGGTCAGCCGAGTAATTGGAATTACATTGCAGCTTGCTCCACAATCCAGCTGAAATTTTATGGGCTGCTCATCCACCAAAAAGGTTGCAAAAAGCTGTTTCCCCTCATTAGCTGCTGCTGGGTGTTTGACTGCATGGACATTCTCTGTTGCAGGCTGCAGCTGTAGCCATGTGATCTCCTCTGCACTATCACTCCCAGCATCCTGTGTCACAAGTGTGGACTTGTCTGTGCTGTCTGTATGGCTTCTGTCTGCACATAGCTGAGAAATGGTTCCTCTTGCCACAAGTCCTGCAGGTCTCCCCATATGCCGGACATTTCTCTTTATCTCTTTCATGTCTTCTCCCACAATATTTACATTGTACTGAGGCTGCAGGGGGCCGGGTTCTTGCTTTCCCTTGTGTTGAAACTGCATGTACTGTGACATCACTGCTGCCCTCAATCATCTTCAGGCTGTCTCTAGTCAGCTCAGCAGCCCTGCAGATCTACATGCATCTTTCTAGGGTCAGCTCTTCTCTCAATAATCTCTCTCTGAGATGGGAGTCCTTGATGCCACACACTATCCTGTCTCTGATGAGGGAGTCTCCGATATCCCCAAATCCACAGGTTGCTGCCAGTCTCCTCAGCTCTGTCACATATCTGTCCACATTCTCCCCAGCCTCCTGATCCTTGGAGAAGAACCTATATCTCTCCACAGTCTCATTCTTTTTGGGGTCACAATGCTTATCAAATGCCTGTAATATGTCTGCCAGAGTCCCTCTGTCTGTGCTGTCTGCAAGCAATGTCTGGGCTATTTCTCTGCCTTTTTCTCCAATCAAATAATAAAACAGCTTGACTTTCCTCTTCTCATCACTGGGTTCACAGTGAGATCCACATACAGGGTGAATTCTTCCCTCCAGTGTCTCCATGTCTGTGACATGATAGGAGAGGTGACATCCAGTCTGTGAGGGGGTTGCAGTGCAGTCTCCATTACTGACAGGGACTCCGTACTCACTGTTGTATAGATTCCGCTTCTCACAATCTCAATGCTTGCCGGCTGCCGACTTGTTATTCCGAGGTTCTGTGCCCCGCTGCCACCATGTTCTGTTTGTCAGTTATTCTTATATCAGGCTTTGTAACTTATAACTTTATTCCAGTGAGCTCTTGACCTCCATTACACACGAGGCTCTCCACCACACTGATAAAACCAACAACTCCCAGAACACAGAGAGGGAAAAACACATAAAAGTAGTGAGACCCCTAGAGCAGTGTTCCCCAACTCCAGTCCTCAAGGCACACCAACAGGTCATGTTTTCAGGATCTCCCACAGAATGCACTGACAATAATGATATCACCTGTGCAGAATGCACTGACAATAATGACTTCACCTGTGCAGAATGCACTGACCATAATGATATCACCTGTGCAGCATAATGATATCACCTGTGCAATGCTAAGGAAAGCCAGAAAACATGACCTGTTGGTGTGCCTTGAGGACTAGGGTTGGGAACCTCTGCCCTAGAGGCCATAGACAGTATATACATATTGCTACACGGTCCGACTCCCAAGTTGCAAGCACGCCCGTTATCCGGCTGCTGGTCATCCCCGCACTGTGCCCAGGGCTGCTGTTTGCTCACCTGCTCCTGTCCTGCTTCCTCCTCAGCAGGTGCGCCCCTCTTCATCTTCCTCCTCACTAGGCGTGCGCGCATGATAGTTCCCTAGATATAAAGGGCCAGCGCGCAACAGATAATTGTGCTACTTAAATCCCATTCTTGCTGGCGCTTCTTAAGGGCGCCACTTCCTGCTCTCTGCGAACAGTTGTTGGTGTCCATTCCTTGTGTTTGCTTTGCATACACCTTCCTACCTTCTCTGCCATTGCCTGCATCCGTTTGCTACCTGCCTCCATTATCTGCTTTCATCGTTCCAGCCGAGCCTGCCAGTCCTCCTGTGGTTCCTCTCTGTGTTCTGGCCTGTTCCGTGCATACCACTTCAGCTGTCACCTCTGGGGCCTACGTCGAGGGTAGCGACCTGGGGGTTACCCTGCAGCTGTCCTTTCCGCTTTGCGGCGGGCACTGGTGAAGACAAGGGGCCCCTTAGACTCTGTTCCTCGGCGTAGGCTACGCCAACTCCCTGCAGTGACCCGTGGATCCCCTATTCTCTCCACTGAGTTCGTGACAGTACAACTAGGCCATGGATCCCGCCGAAGCCGTGTTACCTGATGCCGGAAGCCTTGTGGCTGAAATTACATGCCAGGGCACTCGTCAAGAACAGCTCTTCATGATGTTGCAGAACCTGGCGGCTCGTCTTCCTGAGGCTCCGGCTGCCGTACCTGTCCATGTTCCGGTGGCCGTCCCTGCCATACCCAGCAGCCCTTCTCTGCACCTGCCGCTGCCTCCCCGCTACAGTGGTGACCCCAAGGCATGCCATGGGTTCCTGAATCTATGCACAATTCATTTTGAAGTCCTGAGTCACCAGTTCACCACAGGGCAAAGGTGGCGTTTATTATCTCTGCTTTCTGGTGAAGCGCTGGCATGGGTTACTCCCCTATGGAGGCTCCCCCTGGCAGCCTTCCATAAGGTTTTTGAAGAACCAGGCCGTGCCTCCTCTACTGCCTCCGCACTTCTCCGGCTCCGACAGGGCGACTCTACAGTGGGACAGTATGCTGTACAGTTCCGGACCCTGTCCTCCGAGTTAGCATGGAACAATGCGTTCCAGTCTTCAAGTGGCCGCCTTTGTGGACTCTGGGTCGGAAGGAAACTTCATCCAACCTTCTTTGGTCTCCCAATTCCAGCTGTCGGTGGTACCCTTGGCTAAGCCCCTCTCTGTTTCCTATGTGAATGGGCAGGTTCTCTCGTGTGTCATCCGGCATCGCACTCCTCTAGCTCGCTCCTCCTGGGACTCCCCTGGCTACGCAGGCATAGTCCTCACCTTGACTGGAACACAGGGGAAGTACTATGCTGGAGCAACCGGTGTCACTCCTCCTGCATCACATTTTCACCTCATCCTCGTCTTGTGGGTGTGTCTAATCTGCGGCCAGCAGTTCCTTCTCTCCCTGGGCTCCCGGTGCCCTAAAAAGAATTTGCTGATGTTTTCTGCAAGAAACAAGCTGAGCAGCTGCCACCTCATCGGCCCTACGATTGCCCTATTGAACTTAAGCCCGACACCTCCCCTCCTCGTGGTAGGGTATATCCGCTGTCTCTGCCTGAAACCGAAGCAATGTCGGCATACATAAAGGAGAACCTGGCTAAAGGCTTCATTCGCAAGTCATCTTCCCCCACGGGGGATTTTTCTTTGTTGAAAAGAAGGATGGATCTCTGCTGCCTAGCATTGATTATCACCATCAAGCTCACCATCAAAAAACGCTACCCACTGCCGCTAATTTCCGAACTATTTGACAGAATCCAGGGAGCCACAGTCTTCTCTAAACTGGATCTCTGGGGCGCCTACAACCTAATTCGCCGGGGGGATGAATGGAAGACCGCATTTAACACCCGTGATGGCCATTTTGAATATTTAGTCATGCCCTTTGGACTCTGTAACGCTCCGGCTGTCTTTCAAGAGTTTGTAAACGACATTTTTCGTGATCTGCTATATGACTGTGTTCTGGTCTACCTAGACGACATCATGAAGCGTGTTTTAAATTGATAAAATGGCTGCAAGCACATGGCGTTACATGGGGAAAAGAACTCTGGGAGGAATAAAGGAACACCCTCAATGACGTGCAGAGATGAAGCCAATCAGAGAGCGGCGGGATTCTGTGATGTCACTGCACTATATAAGTCCGGACGCCATGCTCACTCCTCACACTCCTCTCGTTATGCCGTGCTGCAGCTGCTGCATAGATCTCACACAAAAGAAATTTGTTTTTAACAGCGATTTTTGGGGGTGTCACTGCTTTTATCAGAGACTGCTCCTCTTCCATTATAATTTTGATTCAGTTTGTGGGGTATTGTAATTCAAGTCCAGTGTGGGTCCAATTCTGCTCCATATACATTTTAATGCCATCTGGTCAGCGTTTTTAAAAGCCACATACCAGTTAATTTTTTCCTGGTGATTTCTGTAGCGCAATTTATATCCAAGGGTTAATTAAGCGTGTTTGTGCTTTTGTAGTCAGTAAAATAAACGGTGTTTTTAAATGCCAAAGACGAGTAAATTTTTCCTGGTGATTTCTGTAGCATAATTTATATCCGACCTTTAATTAAGCGTATTTGTGCTTTTGTAGTCAGTAAAATAAATGGTGTTTTTAAACGCCAAAGACGAGTGAATTTTTCCTGGTGATTTCTGTAGCATAATTTATATCCAAGGGTTAATTAAGCGTGTTTGTGCTTTTGAAGTCAGTAAAATACACAGCGTTTTTACACGTCATTTACCAGTTAATTTTTTCCTGGTGATTTCTGTAGCACAATTTATATCCAAGGGTTAATTAAGCGTGTTTGTGCTTTTATAGTCAGTAAAATACATGGCGTTTTAACACGCCACTGTTACGGTTTCTAACCGGGATGGCTAGAAACGTCCGGGTATGGCGGATCCTCTGGGCCCACCGCGGGCGCAGATGGTAATACTTGCGGTGAGTAGACGAAGTGCAGGACACAGGTGACGGATAAACGGATGCTGTAGCTGTTAAACTGAAGACACAGTCCCAGACAGGTAACAGAGTTATTACAGCAGCTGGAGTCAGCAGGGAGTAACTGGAGGACAGTACGTCAGGAAACAGCAGTGAAACAGGTGCGCTGGACAGCGCACAGTTAATGCAGCAGCTTCAGCAGACACACTGGAAACCAAGGGATTAACTCAGCAGGAGCTCAGCAAAAGAGGTCTAGCTCAAGGAATGAACACCAAGGAACTGACCCAGAGTACAGGGAGGAAGTTCCTTATAAATGCAAAGGTCACAGGTCACAGGGCTGGACATAGGAAGGTCGTCTCTGGTTCACGGCCAGGTGAGTAGCACTGAGCAGCAGGGGACACAGGAGCAGGTGCAGAGCATAATGACACAGCCGCTGTGAGCCCCACACAGGGAGCCACAGCGGACCCAGAAACAGGGGCACGGACACGTCTGCGGTCAAAGCTACGGGCCGCATCGTGATCCGTGACAGTACCCCCCCCCTTAAGCCCTCCCCTCCAGGCTAGCCAGGTTCCCACATAACAGCCAGGGGTAACCACCTCCTCCTCGGTATCCCAGGAACTGTCTTCAGAGGAGGTGTCCAGAGAGTCCAGGAGAACTTCTTGAACCTGGCGAGCAGATGCAGAAACAGTAGGCAGGGGGAGAGGTGGGCAGGAATCAGAGGTGTCTTTACAGACCAGGAGCTCTTCTTGCGCTTGAGGTTCCTCTTCAGGCAGAACAGCAGAAGCGGGCAGAGAAACGGGTGGGCAGGACTGCCCAGGATGGGCAGGCTTGAGGCAGCATGAGTGGCATAGCTCGCCCCACCGGAGAACTTCACCCGTTTTCCAATCTAAGGACGGACTGTGACGCTGGAACCCTGGAAGGCCAAGCAGGACTGAAGCAGAAGCATTAGGCAAAACATAGCACGAGATGTCCTCTTGGTGGGAGCTTCCAATTTGCAGAGATAGAGGCTTCATGTGGAATTGGACTGGCTTCTTCAGGGTCTCCCCGTTGATAGACGAGACAGGCAGACAGAACGTCTCCAGTAACAACAGGTGGATGAAATTCTCAGAAGAGCCGGAGTCCAGAAGAGCCGGAACTTGAATTTTAGTACTGTAAAGAACGGCGACTAACCCGGCAGGATACTTTTCTATTTAACTTTACTGATAAAGAGTGAATACAAACAGTTCTCAAGAGGTATTATTCAACAGGTTTGTGATTAAGTCTTTCAATCTCTTCGTGGTCTCTCTTCAGCGGCAAGCCTGCATGTGGGGAGACTCCCTCTCCCACAATGCGTGTTCTGAGACCAACCAGCAGCTCTTCTATTAGGACACTTGTAGAGGCACTGGTAAACCCTTCTAGTCTGATGTGTAGTAACAGCTCCACCAAACCTCTTCACAGAGCAGGGAGACACACTCTCAGCCTCCTCACTCTCTTCTCTACATGTCCTCTCTGGCTCCCAACTCCTCCCTTTCCTCTTCCTGTCCCTGTGTCCCCTCAAAACATTTCCCCCTGTAATCAGGCAACTACCACACTTCATCTCAAATGTTCTGGCGCCATCTACTGGGTGAGTGGACTTACTACAGCCCCTTGTTACAGTACCAGAATCATAACAGAGAGTGACCGGAGTGGTCAGACGGGGAGCAGAGGCATCTTTATTCAGAGACACTTCACGCACAACACCATGGCACTGAGGTTTCCGGGGCGCAGCAGGGCGGACTGGGCAGTTTTTCAGGTAGTGCTTGGGACTGCCACAGTATAGACACAGGTTCAGACTGCGCCAGTCGGTGCGTTCCTTCAGGCTTAGATGAGCATGAATCACCTCTATAGGAACATCTTGAGGGAATGCAGGTGCTTGGTGAGGTAGACTTGGGGGTGCAGGTACAAGGCGAGGCGAAGGGATGTGAGAACGGAAGGGCGTTGGCTGCTAGCGAAGCGCTAGCTCCCTTTCAGCAAAACGTATGTCGATCTTGGTAGCCAGAGCAATGGGGTCATCCAGGTTACTAGCGTGTTTGTGCTTTTGTAGTCAGTAAAATAAACTGTGTTTTTAAACGCCAAAGACGAGTAAATTTTTCTGGTGATTTCTGTAGCATAATTTATATGCAAGGGTTAATTAAGCGTGGTTGTGCTTTTGTAGACAGTAAAATACACAGCATTTTTACACGCCACATACCAGTTAATTTTTTCCTGGTGATTTCTATAGCGCAATTTATATCCAAGGGTTTTAGTGGGTTCATTTAGAGTCAAATAGAGGGTGTGTATTTATCATATACAGATATCTTCATCAAACAGAGTCTGTACATTTTTGAACAAACAGTATGTCAGACAGAGAGGTGGCAGGCTCTTCACATGCGAGTGGCAGTGGCACAAACGTTCCTGGAGCAGGCACAGGTCGCAGCATAGTAAAGGGACGTCGCAGCAGGGGTGACTTGGTGAGGCCAGAACTGCCGGTAGCATCTAGCGGCTGTGTGTTGACCAGCAACCCAAGGGTTCTTTATTGGTGGACTAAGTCATCCACTTTCTCCCAGATGACATCTGAAAACCCCAGCCAAGAGTCGATGGGTTCGTCAGACACAACCCTTAGTTGGCATGGCCTGGAAGCGGGTCAGCGGCCCTCACCTGTCCTCAACCCGCCTCTGTCCCGTCTGGTTCCCTCAGCCAGAGATCTACTATGTGGTCTGGGCTCAGCGCCACTATACAGCGAGGATGAACAATTTGAGGACAGTCAGCAGCTACTTGACAGCGAAGAAGTGGGGTCGTCATCCCCTGTTTCTTGCAGTAGGCGGCAAAGTATGGATGTGGAGAGTGGCATGGGTGGTCATGTTGTGAGGGGTCAGCCTCTGCATACCAAGACCGTTGAGGAGGACAGCAGTGAAGATCCAATAATAATGATGTAGCCGACCACACTTGGGAGCCAAGTGAAGCAAGGGCTTCATCATCGTCAGGAGAAGAGGGCGTCAGCTTGCGCGTCAGGCAGTTGCACAGCCAGCAAGTGGGTAGTGTGGCCATGAGTCAGCAGGGTAACAGCAGTGCGAGGTCGGGAGCCAAACCACCACTGGGTAGAAAACCCGCTTCTCAGGTCCAAGAAAGTAGCAGCACAGGGGCTCAGTGAGGCAGCGGCGGTAGTCACTCAGTGCAGAGCGTTGGCAGTAAATCAACTACTCGGCGGTGTGGCAGTTTTTTGCTAAGACACCGGAGGAGCCGAACATGGGTATATGTAGAATATGTGGGCAGAAAGTGAAGCGTGGCCAGGGAGCAAACATTGGCACCACGGCCCTGAGTCAACACATGCAGTTTCACCATCCGGTGGCCTGGGAGAAACGTGGCTCAGATGTGGTGGTCTATCCTGCCGCCGCAACAACAGCAGCGCCCAGTGGCACGCATGCCATTTCAGCCAGTCAAGGCTCCACCACCTCTGCAGAAGGGAGCTGTTTCTCTTTGCCATATCTCCCGGTTCAGATGCTCCTGCTCCTTGCTACTGCGCCAGCAGTCATTGAACGAGGCGATTGCAAAGAGACAACAGTATGCGTCCAACCATCCTAAGGTGCAGAAGCTGACCGTGCTCCTGTCCAAGTTGTTGGTACTGCTGTCCCTCCCTTTCCAAATGGTGGACTCTGCACCGTTCAGAGAATTAATGGCCTGTGCCGTAATTTCTTTTCCAAAAAGGCAGTACCAGCCCTTCACAAATATGTAGAACAGAAGGTGGGCCGGTCCTTGAGCTTATCGGTTTGTTCCAAGGAGCACGGCAGCGCGGACGTGTGGAGCTGTCACTACGGTCAGGGCCAGTACATGTCCTTTATGGCCCACTGGGTGAATTTGCTTCCTGCCCAGCCACACCAACAACTTCGACAGGAGACGCCGCTTTCTCCTCCACGTAGTCACACTGCTGCTCCTGCGCAAATGTCCGCCTCCTCCTCCACCTCCACCACCATCTCAGCCTCCACAAGTGCTGCTCCATCATACTGCATGTGTAGGGCACAGCGGTGTCACGCATTTCTAGACCTGGCTTGCCTCGGCGAACGAAGTCACACAGGGGAGGAACTGCTCCGCGTCATGCAGCAAAAATCGATGTGTGGTTTTCTCCGCGACAACTGCAAATCGGAACCATGGTGATGGACAATGGGAGGAACATGGTGTCCGCGCTGCACCAAGGAGGGATGGTCTATGCGCCCTGCATGGCGCACGTGTTCAATCTGGTTGTCAAAAGGTTCCTTAAGTCTTCCACCGATCTTCAGAAGATTCTGAAAATGGCCAGGAAACTGTGCATGCACTTCATCCATTCCTACAAAGCCAGGCACACCCTCCTCGAGTTGCAGTGGCAGAACTGCCTCCCCCAACACACTCTGATATGCGATGTTTCCACCCGCTGGAATTCCAGCCTGCACATGTTGGACCGACTGTATGAACAGAGAAAGGCCATTAAGGATTTTTTGATGATCGAGGCAGACAGGAGTACTCCCCTGTGTAACTTTAATGTCAGCCAGTGGCAGCTCATGCGTGACACCTGCCGTTTGCTGAGGCCGTTTGAGGAGGCGACATTATTTGTAAATCGCCAGGACAACGGGATGAATAACGTCATTCCACTGCTTCATGTCCTGGAACAGATGCTGAAAATCTGTCTGGGCAGGGGACTGGAGACGTGGCGACTACATCTCGTGGCCACATGAGTCCGGTGGGGACTGAACTGGAGGAGGAGGAGGAGGACATTTGAGCACAAGCATTGTCTGGTGAAATTAGCGGTTTTTCTACCCAGGTGAAAGGAGAGGAGGAGCAGGAGAAGCTGGAAGAGGTACTGTAGATGGAGTTGAGGAAGACAAGGCAGATGACCCCCCAAGCACCATGGAAGTTTACAGTGGAGATGGAGGCAGGGAGTCCCTCAGAGTCACTTGCGTACATGGCCCGCAGCATGCTGATTTGCCTGGCTAGTGACAGCCGAATAGTCACCATCCGGCAGAGGGATGACTTCTGGATCTCCACCCTCTTGGACCCTCGCTACCCGTCCAAAATGGGAGCATTTTTTCCAGCTGCTGAGAGGGAGGACAAACTAGCATACTATAGAGAAATCCTCCGTAGTCAGTTGGCCGCTGCCTTTGTGTAGCATGGTATATCCTCTGACAGGTTTGACCGGGGGGTTCCTCAGCACTCACGTACCACGGCTGCTGTGGGAAGGTGGGGGCGTAGGAGCAGTACCAGCTCCATCAGCAGCAACCTAAGTCTGGAGTCGCTGATGAGCAGCTTCCTTCACCTGCCTAGTGAGGAGGTCACACACCAGCAGCAGCAGCAGGACCTGGAGCAGACCCTGAACCAACAGGTGGTGGCCTACTTGGACAGCACTCTTCCACCCCAGTTAGAAGATCCGCTGGACTACTGGGCAGCCACACTGGGTGTGTGGCTGCAACTTGCCGAGTTTGTGGTGGAGAAGCTGTCATGCTCGGCCAGTAGTGTGGCATCAGAGCGGGTGTTCAGTGCGGCGGGGGCCATAGTTACCCCAAGGAGAACCCGCTTGTCCACCGGAAATGTGGAATGACTGACTTTTGTCAAGATGAATCAGGCGTGGATCGGCCAGAATTTCCACACACCAATGCCTTAGGCATCAGATTACATCAGCCATGATGCCTCACCAAAACTTTGAGAAATAAGTCTGGATTTTAACTACCTGTCTCAGCCACTATTCTGATGGCGCCACCCGCCTGATGCCAGACATCTGCTGCCAGTTTCTCCATCTGCCTACCACCATCTTTACCAGGGATTGGTATTGCCACCCACCTCCACACTGTGTCATTGTGCCACTCTCTGACCTCATGCTGCTGCTGCTGTTGTTGCTGCTGCCGTCACCTCCACACTGTGTCATTGTGCCACTCTCTGACCTCACGTTGCTGTTGCTGCCGTCCCCTCCACACTGTGTCATTGTGCCACTGTCTGACCTGATGCTGCTGCTGTGGCTGCTGATGTGACCTCCACACTCTGTCATTGTGCCCCTCTATGGCCTACTCCTTTTTTTGCCACCTCCAAATTGTCATCGTGCCACTGTCTGACCTCATGCTGCTGCTGTGGCTGCTGCCGTGACCTCCACAGTCTGTCATTGTGCCACTGTCTGACCTCATGCTGCTGCTGTGGCTGCTGCCGTGACCTCCACACTCTGTTGTTGTGCCACTGTCCCCCAAGCACTGTGGCAGTATACAGTGGAGATGGAGGCAGGGAGTCCCTCAGAGACACTTGCGCACATGGCCCACATCATGCTGATTTGCCTGGCTACTGACAGCCGAATAGTCACCATCCAGCAGAGAGATGACTTTTGGCTCTCTAGCCTCTTGGACTCTCGCTACCGGTCCAAAATGGGAGCCTTTTTTTTTCAGCTGCTGAGAGGGAGGAAAAACTCAAGTACTATAGAGAAATCCTCCGTAGTCAGTTTGCTAACGTTCCGAAACCATTTATTTTTGGCCAAGGCAATTCTACCTCCATCAGCTTCATCATTAATACCTAAAAAAGTTCCAAAGGTTTTTATTATGAAGTATAAACGTGGTAGTTTGAATCCAGTTTCTGCGTGACACCAGTTTGTTCAAATGCAGTGTAGGAACTTGAACTGAAGGAGACTACAGGGAATTTTTAGGTGCTTATTTTGCATTCGGTGCCATTAGTGATGGAATTTAGTACAAAACTGGAATGGGAAGCAAAAGCAAAATGCTGCAAAACTGGCTTTGGATGAGCTTCTCAGTATGAAGAATGTTAATCGTATGTCCAACTTACAGAAAGTAAACACCCGCTCTGGGACTATGAAATAAAATAATAATGATCTTTAGAGCCTAAGAGAAAGCATTTCCTTGAGCCTCGTCTGTCAATCCGTGTACCGTACCTCTTGCCTCCGTCCCTTGACCACGATCCTTGCCGGGTGTCCTGACCTTACACTTGTCCCCGACTCCGAGTTTGCCTTACGATTTTGTACCTCGCTACAACTCGGCTGCCACCGCAAGCAAGTCACTGTAGGGGTAGCGCCCTGGTAGACTCCCGCCGCAGCAAGTCCATCCTGTTTTGTGGCGGGCTCTGGTGAAAAGCGGGACCTACTTAGATTCCACTCCCTGGCATGGCTATTGCCATCATCCCCTTACTGTGCTGCGATCTGTGCCGATTCTAGGAACCTACTATTGTGTTTTTTTTGACACTATTGTAGGATCTTCATCAACTCAAAATGTCCCAGCCAAGAGCTCCTCCATCAACTGTTCCAGCCAGAACGCGCCTCCATCACCTGTCCAGCCAGAGACTGCCTCCATCACCTTCCCAGCCAGAGAGCGCCCCATCACCTGTCCCAGCCAGAGACTGCCCCCATCACCTGTCCCAGCCAGAGACTGCCCCCATCACCTGTCCCAGCCAGAGACTGCCTCCATCACCTGTCCCAGCCAGAGAGCGCCTCCATCAACTGCCCCAGCCAGGGAGCGCCTCCATCAACTGTCCCAGCCGAGAGCGCCACCATCAACTGTCCCAGCCAGAACGCGCCTCCATCAACTGTCCCAGCCAGAACGCGCCTCCATCAACTGCCCCAGCCAGAGAGCGCCTCCATCAACTGTCCCAGCCAGAGAGCGCATCCATCACCTGTCCCAGCCAGAGAGCGCCTCCATCACCTGTCCCAGCCAGACATCTAACTGTCCAACTGTGATCTAACACTATGCTCTTCTTTTCCCTCATCATCGCTATCTCCACTCTCCTCACACTTACTGCTTATCCCCAAACTCCCTCGCTGGACAATGAACTCTACATCTCCCCCTGCATTCTACCCTCACACTTGTCTGCCGCCACCAACCTCTTCCTCACTGTTAATGCCCTCCGCACCAAACAAACCCTGCCAAACTACAGTCTATCCTAAATGCCACCTACTCACCCTCACACTGCTCCTTCTGGCTTCCGGGGACATATCCCCCAACCCAGGGCGCCCCCCCAGCGCATTCCCACCATAGTCTCTGCCTCCTCGAACAGACGAACCACTACTAATTCCGCTATCCCTTTAACCAGATACCATCCCTCTGACCCGTGCTCCCCCCAAAAAAATCCTTGGGCCTCTGGAATCACGGGGCTGTAGTAATA
>JAODAL010063485.1:0-19214 GCA_025379985.1 Phyllomedusa bahiana
CTTCTTTAAAATAAAATTTTGATTAATATTGGTACAAAGTATCTTGTGGATATTAAGATTAGGAAATAGGGTTCCCGATGGATTATACATGCAAAAAGATATTTTGTACCAATATTAATAATTTTTGTTTATTTTTGTATAATAAACAAATGATTTTTTTATGTATGTTTTTCATCACTAATTGTGATTTTGCATTGCTATCAGGTGTGTTTTTGTGCCATCCGGGAAAATGTGCTTCAAAGGAGTCTTTAATTGGCTCATATCAAGCTCAAACTGAGGAATTTCCTCAGAAACGCGTTAGCGTGTTTGCTAATTTTTTGCTTGTATCAATCTATGCGATTTTAAAAAAGATGGAATAAAAAACAAGTTTTAAGTACTTATAGCTGGATTGGATGCTGGATACTTTCTTGTTTGAGTTACATGAATGTCAGCAAAGCTTCTGATTTTTTCCGGGCAACAAGTTTCCGGGTTGTATGGAACTTATATTCGAGTATGGTGAGCTGACAATACGTTTTTTTTTTTCTTCCAAACATAAGGTTTAGATTACAGTTATGGTTAGGGATAAGGTTAGAGGTAAACACTTGGGACATCCTAAACCATTGTCGAACTGAACAGGGACAGGTTTGAGCACCCAAATTTTAGTAAAAAAATTATAAATGCATGTCATTTTTACATTTGGATGAGCCTCATCAACGAAGGGCCTGAAGTCAATTCAGGACTGTAAATAAGGGGGTAATACCATTCCATTGATTAGATTTAAACATGTAGGCAAAGGAAAATAAAGACTATTATTATACATTATTTAAATTTTTGTTCACATAGTTTTAGGCATTCCCTTATCTCCTTTGTGTACACAATTTCCCTTAGGTTATGACCACCTCTCTGCTCTAATAGGATGTAGCAGTGGCCAGGATGGTGATGCCACTCCCTGCTTTTTCTTATCTTTAAGATGGGGCTTGTTTAAGTTACTTACTCACCAGCTTTAACCCTCTAGAGCTCTGCAGCCTTGTGTACTGCTGTTAACAAGTCTCCAGCATTCATGTAACTCTATCAGGGTTAGCTAGAAACAGCAGAGCTGAAATGCCAATCACTGTTGTGGAACCACCCAAAGCTTGAACAGGAAGTGGAAGCCTGAAGCTGGTTGGGACCCTCTAAAACAGCATGATGAGACAACCTCTTTAAGGAGTAGCAAAATTGAACAAGATCCCAGGTGCTCTATTTCCTTATCCCTCCACCAAAAAAAAAAAAAAACAATTACCATTACCACCTATTCCCCCTTATTCATTTTTGGGGAAATTAAAACCCTATATACCCCCGACCCTAAACATTCTTTTTTTTTTTTTTAAATGATGAATGTGACTTTACTTTTCTTGTTGGCCAGGGCCTGATTTTCTTTCAAATCTGCAATGCATCAATTCTGCATTTTTTAGGGATCTGATTATACAATGTTTCTCATAGAGTTGAATACAGCAGTCATCTACAGCAGTTACTTTCACACTAGCTTCCAACCTATTAGACCCCTGACAGCTCCCGACAAGTGAGCCAACATATTAGGAATGTCCATGCTGACATCTCCAGAGCTTTCTGTCACTAGATAACAGTTTGCTTGAGTAAATGGGGTTTTTATGTCGCTGTCCCCGGGGAAAAGTGCCCACAAAGACGGCTTAAGTCTGTTCTGTTTGGAGCAGAATCTGGAAAAAGATACACATAGTAAAGTCTTGTTCAGACTGTGTACATACAATGCATTTCTGTCTGGTTTCATGAATGGTTGTCATGGTCACCCAAAAGCTTGGGTTGCTTACGCCACCCAGAATCCAGATGGTCCCATCCTTCTGTTATTAATGGTTCCTCTGTTGATTTAGCTTAGAAACAAGAAGCAAACAGCAACCGGCATCTGACTCCTGTGAATGAATGTGAGCATGCTATGGATCTTTTAACATCTATAGCCAGCTCCGCGTTGTAAATGATTATTATTATTACATTATGGTGCATTCGGAACAGAGAAGAGAATGGACGCCGTTTGCATTTTAACAATACATGGACAATAGTTTTACCTTTCTGTAGTGCTGACATATAACATGCACGCCACCTATTATGTTATCCCTCGAGCAGTATGTGCCATGTTTTTTGGTACAATTGGATGCCATTGGGGCGCTGTAGGGCACTTTCTCAGCATGAGTATACAGATACAATTGTATGTGGTGATTACTGGCACCAGTAGATCTGGGTGACCAGATAAAAGACTCAAGGTATGTGCGCTGGTGCTACTGTTCCAGTCAAAGGAATCCTAAATCAGATATGTTCCCGACTGAGGAACCCCATTCCAGGATGGTGATTATACTAGAAAATGCATCAACTTAAAGGGGATTTGCCAGGACGCCAGTTACCTACCTCTTATCAGCACGGGAGCAGGATATATACAAATCACGCTGAGTCATGAAGCTGCAGGGGAGAGAGGGAGGGGGTGAGTGATGAGTGAGGAATCCAAGGGAGCGTCTCAAAACTTAAGTGAAATAATAACAGTACAAGAGTGGATTCTCAATACAGCAAGACACAGCCTCAGACTGCACTGTCTACCAGGTGCCTTAAAAGCTCATTCATTTTGCCTGTCATCGGATAAGAAGTGTTTCACGCAAGCACGGCCTGTCAGCTCCTAGGTCGTGTCTAGGGGAAGCTTTGAGGTAACTAAGGGGGATTGAGAAATGCTGTAGCTATCAGAGTTTTCACTTTTTTTAATCACATATATTTAGAAAAGTGATTAAAAACCCATTTTAGAAGGTTCCCATGTCAACATTACATGGTGGCAAAACCCCTTTAAGGACAAAGTTCTTGTTCCAGGACTACTGGGAAAAAAAATGTATGAACTAAATGAGACCATCTCTTCCCTTTTGATGCACATGTCCAGCTTTTCAGTTTTGCAGTACTGTGTGCACAACTTGCTGATCTGTAACAAGGAGCTCAAAAGGTTTTCCTCGCTACAAAGATCATATCTCTATTGATGGGGGACAGTAAAAATAAGCGCTTTTGTAATTGGTTTGCATTACCTAAATCATTTAGTATAGCAGATATAAGCTAATCTGTGTGTTCTATACCTAAAAACTGCACCCTGATTTAGAGGCCATGACCCCTTTTCTTGTGATTGGTTTGGGCTTTATTTCATTCAAGCCGGTTGGAGAACACCCTTTTTAGAGGGACCCGCCATCTGTGCTGTGAATGGCTGCCTGCCTCTGCTCTTACTCCCCTCTGAGCTGTGGAAAATGAAAGTGAAACATCTTTCTGCGCTGACTGAGCTCTATGTGCTCCTCTCCCAGCCAAATGTGAAGGATATGGGTAATTACTGAGTCTCTAGCTGCTAGATTAACTCTCCCCCTCATAAAACACAGCCTTATACAGTCTGCTCCCCCTCTACCTCCTGCCTGATAACAGAGTGGGGAGACGAGTGCATTTCTCCCATTTGTTTCATCAGTTCAGGCTGTATGTATAACTGCTTATAGCAATGCAGGTGTTCTGGATACAAGGAGCTTGTGCAGCCTGGGAGGGAGCTGACAGGTCTGCAGACATGAGAACTGACCACTGCCGGAGGTCTGCAGAGCTGTGACATCCTCTCCCCTCCACTGCTCAGAATGAGGATGTTACCACTCTTCAGGAAGAGAAGACATGCCTACTGGGAGGAGAGACACACCTACTGGGATAAGAGACCTTCCCCTGGATTTGAAGCTGCAACAGACAGAAACAGTTCATGCCTGCAAAAGCCTGTGATGAGAAAACCCCTTTAATGTTAAAATTCCCAACAGGTGTTTGATCCCTGAATGACCCAATAAATTTAGGGGATCAATTTGAAAAGGGATTTAAACCATCCTCCTCATCATGCTGTTCACATTTTGACATCATGTGACCAAGACAACACCTTACAATTGATCAAAAGCATCTTGCCATTACGAGGCTTCAAGCAGGATGCTCTCATACTGAAGCGGTCACTGAGCTTAGAGTATCACAGAGTGTCATCAGCAGTTTGTATTAGAGATATAGAGAGACTGGAAGAGTCACAGAAAGGCAAAGAAGTGAACGTCCTTTGGCTCCATCACACACTGATGACCACTTCATTGTAACTAATGCCGCACAACACCAGGCACGTTTAAGGGAGGTGAGAGGAAACCAAGTGTCATGTCCAACCATTCGTAACCATTCACATCAGTGTCGTTTGTGCGATAGATGACTGGCAAGCGTACCTGAGCAGTACCTGTCCTGGCTGATGCACAGCGCTCTCCTTGATGTCTCCAGCATCATTGCTGTCCATAATTTCTGCTCAGTGTTTCGACTTTCATCACTGAACAGCACGGAGGAGCACTGGTCTCTCGTCCAGCGTAGATACTCCCTGGCCCATGCAAGACGATGATGCCTGTGCCTGGTGGTGTGGTCATGTCGTCTAGCACACAGACCATGCTGATGTAAACAAATGGTTATGAATGCTCTGATGTGACACTTTGTTGCCTCTCACGTCCCTTAAGGCCTTGTCCCCACTGCACGGGTCTTCACCCGGTGTTTCAGATGGTTTTCGGTTTGGAAAACCGTCTGCAAACCGGGTGACAACTTTTATTATGGACCTCTATGGAAAAGTCGCGCAGCGGTCCCCACTGCACGGGTTTTCCACCGAGTGGTTTGTCAGACCGCCAGTGGTCCGAAAAACATATTCAGTCTTCCGTCCGGTTTTTGTCGGTTGAGGCATTTTTCCACATTGTGCATAATGTAATGGCTCACATGATTTGTAAAGAGAAAAAAAAAATGTACCAATTTGGCAAAAAGAAAAAATTTAATTTTTCTTTGGTCTAAAAAAGTAATGTAAAGTGCGGAGGGCACATAAAGGGACATTTCCACCAGAAAAAAAGGTTTTTATGTTAAAACAAGTATTCCTGGAAAACTATTGGGTTTTTTCTTTTAGAATTTTTGGAAGTATGTATATTTTTTGCAGTCCTATGCAATTTAAAATAACATGTAAAATCTAGTCCTTCTCTAACTGTGGTCATAAAGAGTTAAAACTCCTGATTAGCAGAATAATATCAGTTTACTGTAGCTGTTGCTTACCTGCAGGCACTCTCATTTCAAATAGTAGGCAATGCCATAAGGATCACTTTTTTGTTCTCTGTACAGACTAAGATAAAAGTGAGACTAGATCAAAAGAGCAATCACAAGAGCAATGCATGAATGGATAATGGATTATTCTTTTTGTGCACTGCAGGGTTTCAGCTTTCTGCACACTTACCAGGTCCTGCTGATAACACTTACACCTCTAAAACCCTTAGTGGGCCTAGAAGAGAACTGGCATGCACTCATTATTGCATGCCATCACATCTAACAGAGGGAAGGCCAGAGAGACAAACCAGGAAGTTATGTACAAAGGGGAACTTTTGGAAATACTTAAAAAACACCATTTTAAAAAAAATATCCATATAATAGTGTATATTGCTTGTGAAAACATGTATTTTTATAGTAGTGATCCTTAAAAGATATGTTCAGTCTAGAACTCATGAAGAGCTTGTGTCCTCTCCTTCAGACAACCTTGTATCTTATTAAGGCATTGTAATTTAATATAGGTTAGTGGGTCAGGAACCTTCATAAGTAACCTGGATTTAAAGACCTAGAACATTATAAAACACTGATTAAAATCAATCAATATTATGTAACCCATTACTTTAACGACTGTGATATCAGACTCTGTTTGTCCTGTGGTTTGGCACCAAGGGAGCAAACATTGACACGAGTTCCCGATAGATGACAGCACTATTTCTGGCCCATACATGACAGCACTATTGTGGCTAGCCAGGTCATCTAAGCATCTGAGCCCACATGAAACGCCTCTGCTGGCCAGCTCAACCCTGATATTCTCCCCTTTCTGTACAAGGTTGAGTGTTTTAACACTGAGGAAACTATTCAATGCAAACTAAGATGCAAGCATTGGCAAGCAATAAAAGAAACGGCTCCACTTCCCACTCCTTGCTTGGTGGACATGGGTATGGGAGGAGATAGGAGCTGTGATAATGACATAGTGCAGAGCATTGAGCATCATAGTGCGGAGCATTGTGCACCATAGTGCGGAGCATTGGGCGTCCTCCCACAAGAATGAGAATCAGCCAGCGGTGATTGATCTGCTCAATGTTCAGTCTGACATCCGAGCATCTTAAAGTGACCACAATGAAAACATATTGGACTTGTAATGTTTGTGCTTGTGATGGGACTACATTAAACAAACCACAATTACCGCGGGCTGGAATTAAGAAAAGGAAGCTCTGCCTATATATTCACACAAGCATCACAGGATCCGGGAACAGACACATCTGGAGCACTTCAGGGACTCAAAGTCAGATGGTCACTATGGGTGTCATCTGGTGCCACCAGGAGATGTCAGTGGATTGTGCTCACATACATAGAGAACATTGAACATAACATAGCAATGATAAAAATGAAGTGCCTTTCAGCTGCTGCCGGACACTATGACACAACGAACTACGTGAGAAAGAAGGGTTCTAAAATCTCCATCCCATTTTAACTATTTAAGAATAGTGTTGTGAAAAGATTTAGGTTTGTGATGTTTCAGACCCTAATTTTTTCTTTGAAGGGGTTGTCAGGTTTATAAACAGATTAAATAATCAGCTGCTGATGCCACTCCCTGCTGTGTCTTATCAGCAACACAGCTTATTTATTTTTCTTTCTGACAAACTGTAGAGCTCTGTAGCCTTTTGCCCTACTCTTCAACTCCCCCTTATTACCAATTTCCCTCTAACAGGCTCAGCTTGAATTGTTTATTATAATATGTTCTGCTTATGTGCACTATGGGAAGGGTTAACACATAGCCAGCTAATACTGAGAGACTCTAAGACGGGCTAGAGAGTGTGGGCACTCACTCTTGTCCAGCTGCCCTCCGGGACGATCCCGGGGGTCAGTTAGCTTGCCAGATTGCGATCCGTTGGTAGGACTGAGATGGCACTGCAACTAGAGATGGGCGAATTGATTCTAACAAAGTGGAATTCGTTTAGAATTTCAGGAAAACTTCGGTTCTGAACGAAGTCGAAGTTGGGGGTACTTCGGGTGAACGAAGTGTGCTTTTGATTGATAAAATGGCTGCGAGCACATGGCGCTACATGGGCAAAGCACTCTGGGAGGAAAAGGGCATAGCCTGCATGACATGTGCAAATGAAGCCAAGACCGGGTGGGATTCTGTACGTCACCGCACAAATATAAGTCCGGGGGGCGACGCTGGAGCTCACACTCCTCTCACTGTACTGATCAGGGAAGGTGCTTGCCGCGGCTGCTGTAATAGCTCTTACTGAAGAACTGATTTTTTATACAGCGATTTTTGGGGGAGTCTCAGCTTGTCTAAAGACTGTTCTCTTAATTTTTCTATTTCTGAATTTTTGGGTATTGGATCTGAAGTCCAGTGTGCGTCCACTGCAGTTGCATATACATTTAGCTATCTGCTCACAGCACTTTAATACCAAGGGGGATATAAGCGTTCCTGTTGTATTCATTTAAAGAAACAGCGTTTATTACAATACAAAAAACCACTTAATTTTTGGCGCTCAATTCTTTTGCGCATTTACATCCGGGTTAATTAAGCGTTGTTTTTCTGCTGTGGTGACTAAAATACAACCATCTTTCACCGCCAAAAAATAAATTTTTCCTGTAGCATAATTCACAAGCGAAGGTTAATTACAATTTTTTCTCTTTTTTGTGTAGCGTAAAAAACTCCTTTTGTAACACCTACAAAGCTAGTAAGTTTTGGGGTTGCTCAATTGGTTTGGCGCAGTTTACATCCAGGGGTTAATTAAGCGTTGTTTTGCTGCTGTGGTGACTAAAATAAACCGTCTTTCACCGCCAAAAAATAAATTTTTCCTGTAGCTTAATTCACAAGTGAAGCTTAGTTACATTTTTTTTCTCTTGTTGTGTAGCGTAGAAAACACGCCATTGTAACACGCTACAAACTGGTAGTTGTGGTTCCCTAATTGTTTGGTGAAATTTACATCCAGGGGTTAACGAAGTATTTTCTGCAGTTTTACTCAGTAAAAGAAACTTTCTTTTCACCGCCACAGAAGAAATTCTGTAGCATAATTCATATCCAAGGTTTAATTAAGCCCTTTTGGTGCTTTTAATTCAGTAAAATACACAGAGTTTTTAAATTGCACATACAAGTCAATATTTTCCTGCCCATTTGTGGAGCGCAATTTATATCCAAGGTTACCTAAGCTTGTTACTGGGTTCATTTGGAGTCAAATACAGGGTGTGTATTTATCATATACAGATATCTTCATCAAACAGTGTCTGTACATTTTAGAACAAACAGTATGTCAGACAGAGAGGTGGCAGGCTCTTCAACTGCGAGTGGCATGGCACAAACATTCCTGGAACAGGCCCAGGGCGCAGCACAGCAAGGGGACGTCGCAGCAGGGGTCCTCGGTGAGGCCACAACTGCCGCTGTCATCTAGCGGCCGTGTGTTGTTCAGCAACCCAAGGGTTCTTGATTGGTTGACTAGGTCATCCACTTCCTCCCAGATGACATCTGACAACCCCAGCCAAGAGTCGGTGGGAACGTCAGACACAACCCTTAGTTGGCATGGCCCGGGAGCGGGGTTTAGCGGCCCTCACCAGTCCTCAACCCGCCTCTGCCCACCGGTTCCCTCAGCCCGAGATCTTCTATGTGGTCTGGGTGCTGCGCCACTATATAGCGGAATGAACAATTTGAGGAGGGCAGCAGCAGCTACTTGGCAGCAAAGAAATGGGCCAATATCCCCTGCTTCTTGCAGTAGGCGGCAAAGTATAGAATTTGGGGAGTGGGATGGAGGTCATGTTTGGAGGGGTCAGCCTCTGCATACCAAGAAGGTGATGAGGACGCTGACGATGAAACACAAATAGATGAAAGATGTAGCCGACCGCACTTGGGGGCCGGGTGAGGCAAGGGCTTCATCATCGTCATGAGAAGAGGGCGTCAGCTTGCGCACAGGCAGCGGGGCAGCCACAAGTGGGTCGTGTGGCCGTGGTCAGCAGGATAGCAGCCCGTGTGAGGTCGGGAGCCAAGCGCCGCGGGTAAAAAAAACCGCTTTTCATTCCAAGAAAGTAGCGGCACAGGGGCTCAGGGAGGCAGCGGCGGCAGTAAGTCACCAGTCGGAGCGTTATTGGGTAAAATCCATACTCGGCGGTGTGGCAGTTTTTTGCTAAGACCCCGGGGGACCGAATATGGGTATATGTAAATCTGTAAGCAGAAAGTGAACCCTGGCCAGGGGGCTAATTTGGGCCCCCACGCCCCTGCATCAAACATGCAGCGCCCACCACCCGGGCCTGGGAAAAACTGGCTCGATGTGTGGCCCACCCCCTCCCGCCGCAGAAACCCCAGGGCACGCCCCAGGGCCCATAGCACCATCGGGGCTCCACCACCTCTGCAAAGGGGCGTTTCTTTTTTTGCATCATCTCCCGGTCCAGACTCCTGCTCCTCGCACTCATGGCCCAGCAGTCGTTCAGCAGGCGATTGAAAAGGACAACATATGCGCCAAACCCATCCAAGGTCAAAAAGAACCGGGCTTCGTCCAATTGTTGGTTCTGCATCCCCCCCCCTTCCCCAAATTTGGTGGACCCTTGCCCCTTTTTGGGAGAAAAATGGCTTGTGCCGAGCCGAGAGGAGATTTCCAAGCCGAATTTTTTTTCCAAAAAGGGCAGTCCCCAGCACTTCTAAATATTTAGAACGAAGGGGGGCCAGTCCTTGAGCTTATCGGTTTTTTTTCCAAGGGCACGGCAGCCGGCCCTTGGAGCTGTAACACGGTCAGGGCCAGTACAGCCCTTTAGGGCCCCACTGGGTGAAGGGGTTCCTCCCCAGGCACACCAACAACTTGGACAGGGGGCCCCCTTTTTTCCTCCACTTTCAAACTGCGGCTCCTCCCAATGTCCGCCCCTCCTCCCCCACCACCACCATCTCAGCCTCCACAAGTACTGCTCCCATCATCCCCCTGTGTAGGGCACACGGGGGTCCCCCCCAGTCTACACCTGGGTTGCCCCGGGAACGAAGCCACACAGGGGAAAGGGAAATGCTCCGGCATTCACAAGAAATCTGTGTGGGTTTCCCCGCCCCAAACCAATCCGGGAAACCCTGGTACGGACTGGGAAGGGAAAAAATGTGTCCGCGCTCACCGAGGAGGATGGTCCCCCCTGCAGGCGCACTGTTCAATCGGTTTTTGAAAAGGTCCCCGAAGTCTTCCCCCCGATCTTCCCGAAGAAATTTTAAAATGGCCAGGAAACTGGGCATTGGGACTTTATCCATTCCCCACCAAAACCAAAGGGAAAACCCTCCCCCGAGTTGCAGCGAAACGGGCCCCCCCAACACACTTTTGATATTTGATGTTTCCCCCCCCGTTGGGAAATTTCCCCCCCCGCACATGTTGGACCGACCCGTAAAACAAGAAAGGCCATTAACGATTTTTTTGGGTTATCCAGCGGACAGGGGTACTCCCCCGTGTAACTTTTAAGTCACCATTTGGGAGGGTTGGGGTGACACCTGCCGTTTTTTAGGCCCCTTTAGGAGGGCCCTGTTATTTGTCAGTCGGGCCCGGACTACGGGGTGAATAACGCCCTTAAAAAAGCTTTCATGTCCTGGAACCGATGCTAAAAAAATCTGTCTGGGCAGGGGGGCGGAGACGTGGCGACTACAAACCCCCGCGGCCACATGATCCGGGGGGGACTGAAATGGAGGAAAGGGGGAGGAAAATTTGGGTCAAAGCATTGTCTTGGGGAACTGAGTGGATTTTCTCCCCAGGGACAAGAGGGAGGAGCGGGACAGCTGGAGGGAGGAAAAGGGAATGAGGAAACGGGCAAAATGACCCGAAAGCCCCGGGCAGTATACGGGTAAGATGGAGGCGGGGACCCCCTGGGAGTCCCTTGTGCAATGGCCCGCAGCATGCTGCTTTGCCGGGCTGGGTTGAAAAAACCCAAAATGGGTCACCCAACCCCGGCAGGGGGAAAGACTTTTTGGCTCCCCACCCTTTTGGACCCCTCGCAAAACCGGCCCAAAAATTGGACCCTTTTTTCCCAGCATTAAAGAGGGGGGACAAACTCAAATACTAATGGGGAAACCCCTCCGTAGTCATTTGGCCCCCCCTGCCTATGTCGGCACCCGTCCCTCCTCTGACGGCCCCTAAGGGGGTTTCTTCATCTCAAAAAAAAACGGGGCCGGGGGCGGGCTGGGGAGGTGGGGGGGTGGGGGGCATTTACCAGCACCATCACAGCAACCAAAGTCTGGGCCCACTAAAGAGCAGCTTCCTTTCCCCCACCAAAGTGGGGAAAGGGCTTTCCCCCCATCAGCAGAAAAGGACCGGGAAACAGCCCCCTGAACCAACAGTGGGGGCCTCCCTTGGACAGCACTCCTGCCCCCCCAGTTAAAAGATCCGCTGGACTACGGGGCAGCCAAAAATGGATGGGGGCCCCCGCAACTTGCCCGAGTTGCAGGGGAAAGAAGCTGTCCTGGGGGGCCCCAGTATTTGTGGCATCAAGTGGGTTTTTCAGGGGGCGGGGGGACCATCTTTTCCCCCCAAGGGAAACCGTTTGGGCCAGGGGAAATGTGGAACACTGACCTTTGTCAAGATGAACAGGTGGATCCCCAGGTTTTCCCCCCCAAATCCCTTAGGGGGTCAGACACTTTCACCTGACGCCTCCCCCCAAACTGTGAGAAATGAGCCCGGGGTTCAAAACTACCTGCCTCCCCACTTTTCTGATCCGCCACCTGCCTGATCCCAAACATTTTCCCTACAGTTTCCCCCATCTCCACCACCTTTTAAACCCAGGGACGGGTATTCCCCACTCACCTCCAAAACCTTTTGTAAATTGGGGCCACTCTCTGACCTTAAACTGCTGCTGCTTTTGGGCTGGTCCCAAATGACAGCCAAAATGTGTCATTGGGGCCACTCTCTGACCCTCACCCCTTGTTGCCCCTGCCCCCCGTCACCCCCACCTCTGCCCATTGTGCCACTCGTGGCCTACCCCATTTTTTGCCCCCCCTCCAAATTCATTGTGCCACTGTCTGACCCCCTGCTGCTGCCACGGTCCCCTTTCCCACTCTCTTTTCATTGTCCCACTAGTGGCCTACTCCTGTTTTGCCACCAACAAAATTTCCCATTGTGCCAAAAGTCGACCTAAAGCTGCTGCCGCCGTACCTCCACACTGTGCCCATTGTGCCACCCTGTGGCCTACCTCCAGTTTTTGCCACCTCCAGAATGTCATTGTGCCACTGTCTGACCTCATGCTGTTGTGGCTGCCGCCGTCACCTCCACACTCTGTCACTGATGTTGCCACCTGAGCCCTCAGCTTGTTTTTTTCCAGCTGTCGCTGCCATGACTTTATCAGGCAACATTCCCGCTTGAGATTTTTGTTCTTTTTTGCCCTCTTAAGTGCCCAGGGAAATTTTTAGAGTGAAGCGATTCTAAGAGTGCGGCACTCATCTGCGTGTCAAAACTAAAACACAACTTTGTATGAAAAACCAAACCAAGCTCCCTCTGCATATTTAAGAAAGGCACAACTTTTCTACACACCCGCAGGCTCTGTGCACCCTTTGGAAAAATAGCCGTTTTTAAACGCGATTCGTGCCGAAGTAATTCGGGACGAAGTAATTTTTGTCGGGAAATTCGGCGAAGTGACCGAACCGAATTTTTGAGAAATTCACCCATCTCTAACTGCAACACAGGGCTGTATTTTAAACTGGCCTCAGTCAGCTTTATTACTTTTCAGAATAAGTACAGAAAAAACGTAATCCAAAATATAACTCATTAGGTACATTGCAAATTACATGCACTATGATTGGAATTGATGGTACTCTATTAAACTGTATTGATGATGGTGAAGACATTTTTGTTCTATAAGCCTATGCCTAGCTCATTAACTAACCTTTCCGTTAGTTGGGAGGATGGGTTGATGACCTCTGAGTAACCCTTTTAGTGAAGTATGTCTCTTCAATGTTATGTTAAAGGGAACCTGTCACATAGTTTTTGCCCCCCTTGCTGAGGGCAGCACAAGCTAGTGTCAGACCTGCTGTTTCCAGCACTGTGCCCCTTATCCTGTAAGATGTTGTAGTTTTAGAGTATTTAATGCTCAAATCTTATTCATGAGCATGTGTTAGCCACGCCCACCATAGTCTAGCCCCACCCACTGACAGTTATTCACATGTTTCTACCTATTCAAAGTAATAGGTTAATCGGTTGTTAAGTGGGCGGAGCTAACTTCACGAGGACGGGGTATAAAAAACGGACTCTTTTCATGACTCTTTTCTGGCTGAAAACTGCAGATTTCAGCATTAAATACCAAAACTACAGCATCTTACAGAATAAGGGACACAGCGCTGGAAACAGCAGGTCTGTACACTAGCTTGTGCATTTCCTCAGCAAGGGGGCATAACCTATGTGACAGGTTCTCTTTAAGTGTATTCTAAGATAAGAAACTGCCAAGTCACTGTGAGTAAACTGTTATACGGTTTGAAAGTATCTACCAGCAGCAGGAGTTGAGGTTGCTAAGGTTACTGTTAAGAGAGGTAGAGGTATCGGAGAGGTGATAAATTGGCCCTAGTATTAATAATTAGGGTCTAATGTAGTTCTAGTCTGAGTGATTTCAGAGGGACTAAAGGATGGAGGGTGTGACTTGACCCTTTCAACCTGGGACCCTGACAGACTGCAGCTAGGCCCAGTATTTTTTCCCAGCCACAGATCCCCAAAGAGCTGAAATGGATTTTATGGAATTCTTTGGAGTGAAGTTGCAGCCAGCTAATTTGGAGCCATCCACAAATTATTAAGAAGCAGTGCAAAGACTGTCCCTCATTGGCCTGCTGACCAAATGATGTCCAGAATGTTGCCTCTTGCCTGGCTCATCTACCCAAGACAGGTCTCCTGGAAAAAGAAGACTCCATGTTAGGCTAAAGCTGGATCAAAGACAGTAATTGATTGAGGGTTCTGTTGGGGTTGTATTCAGTCTACTTCTCGTAGTCTTAATCCAATATCTCAAAGGGAAAATGTGTGCAGTCTCCCCTTATATTTTACTGTGGCTTTCTGCATACTGGTGTGAACTAGTACTTACCCAATGTATAGTTTTTTTTATCATTCAATTGTCCTCCTAGTGCATGGTGTGTGAGCTGCTGCTCATTAGCTATCTGCACCTGTTATGTCTCTCCCAAGTAGAACAGGGGCTTGTGTTGCCTCCTACTGAGTTTAGTCTATTGTCCGGCCATTGAGCTGTAAGCATGGCCTTGTTTTTGTGTTTTTTAGTAACTAATGTCCCATTTTTCTGTGATTTTTCTGTAAATTGTTAGTGTAGACACTCACAAGAAAACTAGGAACCTTGATGTGGTTTGTGAGCTTGTGTAATCGTGGCCACTGTATCGAGTAATAACTCATATTTGATCATTTTCCAGTATGTAGTTTTGCCCTGAATAATGGGGAGCAGAGGGTGTCAGTATTTTGTGTTGGACACCTGAAATGTGCTGATCAGCCGGTCCAATCGAATAGTAGATGCGTCATAGGCTGTAAGCCAGCAGATTGCACCGCACATATCTGAATAAATGACACCCTTTGTATCGCTTTATCTATTTGTAATTCTAATACTAGCAAGCACCCCACTCACGCATTGAAAGTGTGTAAGTGGTTATTTTATTAGGACTTTTGCATTTGTGCAGTCTCCCCTTGTATTATACTGTACCTTTTTTGCATACTGTTGTGACCTGGTATTTATTCAATGTGCAGTTTTTTATCATTCAGCTGTCCTCCTAGTGGAGGGGTGTGTGAATTGCTGTTCCTTAGTTATCTGCACCTTTTATATATTTCCCAAGTAGCACTGGGGCTTATATTGCCTCCTACTATGGTCAGTTTATTATTCAGTCATTGAGCTGTAAGGGTGGCCTTATTTTTTTGTTTTGAGTAAATAAAGTCCCATTTTTCTGGAATCTCAAAGGGGCTTATGATGGATTCAAAGGATGACAGCCTGCTGCTATGGTTGAGGAAGGACTGTGTAACATGAAAGAATGGATTTCTATCTTTTACATCAAGCTGAGAAATAAAAGCACTTGTTCACAGTGGTTTATGTTATCTTTTTGCCTGCTTTCTGTACCTGCACCTGACATCATTAGCAGCTCAAGATGACATCACACCACAGAAAGGAAGTACTACAGTCACTAATAAAGAATGTGCCCCGGAGGAGTAGGGCTACCATCTTCCTACACCAAGCAGCAGGTCCCCTCTCTTTACTGTAATGCGTGTCAGAGCAGCATGAGACGTATAATAAGTGATGTCATAGTGACATACCTACTACCCCCGTCCTCTTCCCTGCCTGCCCACCTGGCCGCTAGTTCATTTGTATCTCCAACAGCACAGTCTCTTTGCACAGCTCAGTCTCTGTACTGGAGGTTGTCTCCCTCTATCTAGAGACAGCCTCTTGCTCCACTGAGGCAGTCCTTTTAACCCGTTACCGCCGGAGCCAGTTTTGGCCTTCCTGACAGAGCCCTGGTTTTAAAATCTGACATGTGCCACTTTATGTGATAATAACTTTTTGACACTTTTACCTATCCAAGTGGTTCAGAGATTGTTTTCTCATGGCACATTGTGCTTTAAGTTAGTGACACATTTTGGTCCAAAAAGTCCTTGTTTATTTGTGAAAAATATCAAAATATCAATGAAAATTTGCAATCTTCAAAGTTCAAAAATTTCTGCGCGAAAGACAGATAGTATTCCACTCAAAATAGTTTATAACTAGCATCTACCATATGTCTACTGTAGGTTGGCATCATTTTTTAAATGTTTTTTTTTTTTTTTTTTAAAAACCACATTAAGGGGCTTAGTAATATAGTAGTTAATTTTCACATTTTCAAGAAAATTAGCAAAATTGATTTTTTTAGGGACCAGTCCAGTTCTGACGTGGCTTTGAGGGGTCTGCATGTTAGATATCTGAAAAAATGACCCCATCTAAGAAACTACACCTCTTAAAGTATTTAAGCATTTAAGAAGTTTGTTGACCCTTTAGATATTTCACAGAAATTAAATCAAACTGGAGGTAGATTTTCAAAATTTAACTTTTGCAGATTTTCAATTTTTATCCACTATTTACTGGAACAGAGTAGATGTGACCATGGAAATAAAGCTTAATATTGATTCCTCAGATTCTGACGTTTTTAGAGATATCCCACATGTGGGCCCTAGTGTGCTATTTGGCTCAACCAAGCCTCAGAATAGGGGGTGCACCCACCAAAACCTGGGCCTCTTTTTTCATTAAAAATTTTATTTAAGCGCCTTTTTGGGTTTTGGCGGACCCCCAAATTTGCCAAAACCTAATAAACTCCCCTAAAAAGGGCCACAATTGGAAACTAAAACCCCTTTTCGGAATATATCCAAAGGTGGGAAGGGTGGGGGATATCGACCCCCCAGGTGTTTTCCCCAAATTTTTTTAGCGTTCGGGGGCTGAAAAAAAAAAAAAAAAAATTTTCCAAAAAAAAACTGCAAAATTTTTGGGTGAAAAAAGTTTAATTTTTTTCAAGGAATCCTTTGGGAAAAAAACACCCCAAATTGTGGTTACCCCAAAATTTCTTCCAAGTTCGGCAATACCTTTTTATTGGGGGTTTAAAATGCCCCTTTTGGGGGCAGGGGAAGGGGTACAAGGGAAAGGGGAAACTATTTGGCTTTTTTTGGGGCACAATTTTGGGGGGCCCAGCCAAACAGCAAAGCCCCCCAAAAAACAAAAACAGTGAAACCTTCCAGAAGTCGCCCCATTTTGGGATTCAACACCCCCATGGATCCATCTAGGGGGGGATTTTTGGGGGCACAAAATTTTTTCGTTGTTTTTTTTTTTTGCATTGGGGGTATGAAAATGGGGGGAAAAAAAACTTTTTTCCCCCATTGTTTTTTTGGGGCCCCGTTTTTAAAAGTAATCGCCCCCTACGGGAAAATGATGGGATAAATTTACTATTGGGTTTGGAAAACCCTTTTCAATGATATAAATGTTATAAAAGTTTTTTTATGTTTTTATTAAAATTTTTCCAATAAAGTGATTTTTTAAAAAGGGCGTTTTTATGTTGTTCCCCCATTTTGACAGCCCCTTTAAATTTTTTAATGTTTGTTTTATGGGGCGGGTTGGGCTTGATTTTCGAGATGATTTTATGTTTTAATTGTACCATTTACAGGGGGGAAATAAGCTTTGATCACTTTTTAAAAAAGGGTTTTTTTTTGAGGGATTTTGAACAAAAAACAGCAATCCTGGTATGTTTTTTTATTTTAAATTTTTTTCACGGACACTGGCGGCAAAAAAGACATGCAAATTTTTTCTCAGCGGTTTTGATACGAATTTCAGCGATAAACCAAAAATTTTTATTTTTTTTAAGTTTTTTCTGGGTTTTACACAATAAAAACACTTTTATTTTGAAAAGGAAAAAACTTTTTGCTCGCCACAGTCCCGAGAGCCAAACTTTTTTTTTTTTTCTCTTTTTAAAGGGGTTTTTTTAAGGGCTTTTTTTTTAGGGGGGAGGTTTTTACCTTTTTATTGGTTAAAAACCTTTTTTTGGGGGGACAAGACCCTTTTTGTTTGCTTTTAAATCCGCTATTTTGGGGAAAGGGAGGGTTTAAGAAAAAACCCCAAACCAAACAGTGTTTTTTTTTTTAAATTTTTTGCGCTCACCTTCCCAAAATCCTAACAATTTTGTTTTTTCTCCCGTGGGTTGAGACGATTACGGCGAACCCAATTTTAAAATGGTTTTTTTATGGAAGCAACGATTTTTTTTTTTTTTAAAAAAATGTTTTTATTGTGTACAAAAAAAATATTTATGCATCCTATCCCTTTTAATAGCCCGAAATTTTTAAAATTTTTTCCCTATACAGAGCGTGTAAAGGGCTTTTTTTTTTTGCGGGATAACTGAAATTTTTTAAATTTGGGACCAAATTTTTTTGTTGTTTTAGTTTTTTTATGACTTTTTTCCCCCCAATTTTTTGTTTTTGCGGGATAACAAAAAACGCAATTCTTTTACGGGTTTTTTTTTTTTTTTTTTAAAGGGGTTTTACGTACGGTTAATTAACATGACAGATTTTTAGGGTTGGGGGCAATTTCGCACGGGGGGATACTAAAAATGGTTTCTTTTTTTATTTGATCTTTTTTGGGGGGATTGGGTTTTGGGAAAAAGGGGGAAAAAAGGGGGAAGTACGGGTTTTATTTTTAATTTTTTTGTGGTTTTTTGGTTTTTTTTTTTTACAGTTTTTTTTTACTTTTTTCACCCTTTTTACACTTTTCCCAAGGGGGGGAAATTTTATGAACAATCGCAGATCGTTCATACCCAAAAGATCAACACAAACTTTTGCTTGGGACTGGTCCCCTGGGAACTGGCATCACGCTGGGCCCACAATGATTTTTAAAGGGATCGGACTCACCAACCCCAAAACCCAAAGCGTCCCCTTCACGTCCGTGCTGTCTGGGAGGAATCATTTCCGGCGCTGAGCGCCAATTTCTGCGCCCTAATCGGGGGCACAGGGGGCTCCTCCTGCTGCCCGCAGCTGCGATATCCGACCACAAAGTCCCCGACAAAACGGGAGGTTAATCCCCCGCGGCCAGACACACCCCGCCGTGGGGGAAAAGCGGGAAAGATCCCCCGCGGTTTAAAATACCGCTGGTTTTCCCTGCCGCGATCTTTTCCCAAATCCGCTTGTGAGCACCAAGGGCGCCATGACGTACCCATACTCAATTTGCGGGAAAACCCCCACCGACATTGACGAAAAAGGTGCGTCAAATTGCCGGTAAAGGGTTTTTTAAACCCCAAAAAGTCTTTACATCCCCACAGTGTACAGTCATTTTTCATTAGCAAACCCAATTTTTTTGCGGGTATGTCCCGTTTTCCTTTTTCACTGAGAACCCAATCAGGCTGCTGGCACTTTAATTACGACTTTAGCACCCTGTCACAAGTCTTCCTGTGCCACTTCATCCACCACGTTTTTTCCATTTTAGCCAAATTTTACCATTATCCCCGATAGCACAAACCCCACCCCCCTGTTTTTCTGGGAGGGGCAACTTTAATAAAGGGGCCCCCCAAAACCTGCCCAAAAACCCCGTCCCTTTGGGAAAAAGGAATAGCCTCCCAACTAGACTACAGAGTTCCAGAAAAAATCAGTCCAAAATAAAGCTGCAAAGCCGCCTCCTGACCCCCTAACAAGTATCGTAACCCATTTAACTGACCC
>JAODAL010063486.1:0-19213 GCA_025379985.1 Phyllomedusa bahiana
CAAAAACCGTCTTTTTTTTAGCGCCAAAAAATACAATTTTCCTGTACTAATTCACAAGCAAAGGTTTATTACAATTTTTTTTTTTTTTGTGTAGCGTAGAAAATACCCATTGTAACATCACAAACAGTATTTTGTGGGTGTCAATTTTTTTTGCCAATTTAAATCCGGGGTTAATTAAGCGTTGCTTTTCTGCTGTGTGACCCCAAAAAACCGCTTTTTCATCGCCAAAAAATACAAGTTTCCTGTAGCCTAATTTACAAGCGAAGGTTAATTACAATTTTTTTTCCCCTTGGGTTGTTTTTGCGAAAAACACAAAAAAAATTTGAAAAAACGCTCCCAAACAAGTATTTTGGCTGCCCCAATTTCCCTTTTGCGCAATTTACTTGCGGGGGTTTTAAATTTAAAAGCGTTTTTTTTCTGTTTGTGGTGACAAAAATAAACCGCCCTTTTTCACCCCCAAAAAATTTAAAATTTTTCCCTTTACCCTAATTCAAAAGCAAAGGGTTTTTAATTAAAATTTTTTTCTTTTTTTGTGTAGCGTAGAAAAAAAGAAATTTGTAACCCCGCTAAAAACCCTAGTAGTTTGGGGTTTGCTCAATTCTTTTTGCGAAATTTTACTTTCCGGGGGTTTAAATTTAAAGGGCTTTGTTTTTTCTGCTGTGGTGACAAAAATAAACCTTTCTTTTTAAAACCCCCAAAAAATTAACTTTTTTTCCAAAAACCCAAAATTTCACAACAAATTTTAATTAAAATTTTTTTCCCTCTTTTTGTGTAGCGTAAAAAACCCCCCCAAATTTGGGTAACCGCTACAAACAAAGTATTTTTTGGGGTTTGCTAAATTTTCTTTTGCGAAATTTTAAACTTGCAGTGGTTAATTAAGCGTTTTTTTTTCCTGCTGGGGTAAAAAAAATAAACCGTTTTTTTCCCACCCCCAAAAAAATTAAAAATTTTTCCTGTACATAATTCAAAAAGCAAGGGTTTTAATTAAAAATTTTTTTCCCCTTTTGTTGTTAGCGAAAAACACGAAATTTAACACGCTACAAAGCATAGTTTGTGGCTGCTAAATTTCTTTTGCGCAATTTAATCCAGGGTTTTAATTTAAGCGTTGTTTTTTGCTGTGGGGGGACAAAAAAAAAAAAAACCCAAACTTTTTCACCGAGAAAATTACTTTTTTCCCCTGTAGCATAATTCACAAGCAAAGGTTAATTACAATTTTTTCTCTTTTTGTGTAGCGTAAAAACGGGCCAATTTGGGTAACCCCGCAACAAAGCTATTTAGTTTTGTGGCTGCCAATTTTTTTCCCCCAAAATTTACATCCAGGGGTTAATTAAGCGTTGTTTTTTTTTCTTTGGGAAAAATTTTAAACCGTCTTTTTCACCGAAAAAAATTAAAATTTTCCTGTCCCAAATAATTCACAAGAAAAGGGGGTTAATTAAAATTTTTTTCTTTTTGTTGTGTAGCGTAAAAACAGAAATTGTAAAACCAAACAAAGCTAGTATTTTGTGGTTTGCTCAATTTTTTTTTGCGAAATTTTAACACCCAAAGGGGTTTAATTAAGAAATTGTTTTTGGGTGCTGGGGGTGACATAAATAAACCGCCTTTTTTTTCACCCCCAAAAAAAATTAAAAATTTTCCTGTAGCATAATTCACAAGAAAAGGGTTTTAAATTTAACAATTTTTTCCTTGTTGTGTAGGTAGAAAACCCCCAAATTGTAACACGCTAAAAAGCAAGTAGATTGTGGCTGCACAATTTTTTTTTTGCGAAATTTACATACAAGGGTTAATTAAGCGTTTTTTTTTCCTGTGGGGACAAAAAAAAACCCGTCTTTTTCACCCCCAAAAAATTTAAAAATTTTTCCTGTACCAAAATTCACAAGTAAAGGGTTTAAATTTAAAAATTTTTCTCTTGATGGGGGTAGCACAATACACGCAATTGTAACACGCTACATAAGCCGGTATTTGGGGTTCTAAATTTTTTTTGGCGCAATTTAAAATCCGGGGGTTTAATTTTAAACGTTTTTTCTGCAGTTGTACTCATTTAAAAAAAACTTTGTTTTTCACCCCCACAGAAGAAATTCGTAGCCAAAAAATTTAATCCGAAGTTAATTAAGCCCCCTTTTTGCTTTTATATTCAGTAAAAAAAAAACAGAGTTTTTAAAAAGACTACAATCAATTTTTTTCCCGCCCATTTGTGGAGCGCAATTTAAAATTTTCCCAAGGGGTTTTCCCCAACTTCTTAGTGGGGGTTTTTTTGGAGTTTTTAAAAACAGGGTGTGTAAATTTTTCATATACAGATTTCCCTTTATCAAAAAGCTGTAAAATTTTAGAACAAACCCGTATGAAAAGACTGAGGGGGGAGGGCCTTTACCTCGAGTGGCAGAGGAAAAAAACATTCCGGCCCGGGAAAAACCCCAAACAAGGGGACTCGCAGCAGGGGGCCCCTTGGTGAAGGGCCACAACTGCCCTGTCCCTTTTAAGGGCCGTGGGGCTGGAAACCCGCAACCCCAAAGGGTTTTTTGGGTTGGGTTTTACCCAAATCCCTCCCCTTCCCCCAATGGCATCTGAAAAACCCCCCGCCAAAAGTCATTGGGGAAAGTCAGACCCCAACCCTTAGTTGGCAAAGGCCCTGGGGGCGGGTCAGCGGCCCCCCACCTATCCTCAACCCGCCCCCTATCCCATCCGTTTTCCCCCAGCCAGAGATCTACAATGTGGGCTGGGGTCAGCGGGCCCCTATATAGCAAGGAAAGAACAATTTGAGGAGGCAGTCAACAAACAAATTGGGGGGAAAAAGGGGGAAGAAATGGGGGGCCAAATACCCCTTCTTCTTTCAGTTTTTGGCGGGAAAGGGATAGATGTTTTAAGTGCAGGGAGGTCATTTTTTTGAGGGGTCCCCCCTCTGCAACCAAAGAAACCCGGATGAAAGGGCAAGTGACGATGAAACACAAATAGATTTTTTTATGTAGCCGAACCCCACTTGGAGCCGGGGAGGGGAAGGGCTTCATCTCGGTTTAGGGAAGAGGGAGTTTAGCCTTTTGGGGTCCCAAACACGGCGCCCGCCAGCAAGTGGGGGCGTGTGGCCGTGAGTCACAGGGAAACAGCACAGTGTGAGGTCGGGAGCCAACGGGCCCCGGGGGGGAAAAAAATCAGCTTTTGCAGGGCCCAAAGAGTACGGGAAAGGGGCTCCCGCGGGCAGGGCGGGAGAGTCACTCAGTGCGGAGCGTTGGGGGTAAAAAACCGATACTTTCCCCGTGTGGCAAATTCTTTTTCTAAGACCCCCGGGGGAGCCAAAAGGGTATATGTAAATCTGTAACCGAAAGTGAACCCTGGCCCCGGGGGCTAACTTGGTTTCCCCAAACCCCTACTTTAACACATGCAGCCACCATCCTGGCCTGGGAGAAACGTGGCTCAGATTGTGGGGTTTCCCTCCTTCCGCCGCAAAACAAAACAGCACAGCGGCCCCTCCATCGCAGCACGCATGCCAAACGCAGCCCAGTCAAGGCACCCCCACCTCTGCAGAAGGGGGCTGTTTTCTTTTGACATCATCTCCCCGGGCCAGAAGCTCCCGCTCCCCCGCTACTCATGGCGCCAGCAGTCGTTCAGCGAGGCGATTGAAAAGGGACAACAGTAAAGGGGTCCAACCTCCTAAGGTGGGGAAGCCTTTAACATTCTCCGTCCAAGTTGTTGGTGCTCAGCCCCCCCTTTTTCCAAAGGGGTGGATCTGCACCTTTCGAGAATTAATGGCTTGTGCCGACCCCGAGAGGGAGAGTTCCAAACCCGTAATTTTTTTTCCAAAAAAGGCATACCAGCACTTTCATAAATATGTAGAACAGAAGGGGTGGGACGTCCTTAGCTTATCGGTTTGTTCCAAGGTGCAGGGCAGCGCAGATTTGGAGCTGAACTAGGCAGGGCCAGTCATTCCTTTAGGCCCACGGGTAAATGTGTTCCGGCCCCAGGCACACCAACAACTTGGACAGGGGACGCCCGCTTTCTCCTCCACTTGTAAAAACTGTGCTCCTGCGCCAATGCCCCCCTCCTCCTCCTCCCCACCACCCCATCTCAGCCCCCCAAAAGTACTGCTATATACCACATGTGTAGGGCACAGCGGGTCACGCATTCTACACCGGGCTTGCCTCGGCGAACGAAGTACACAGGGGAGGAACTGCCCGCGTATGCAGAAAGAAATCGATGTTGGCTTTCTCCGTGCCAACGAAAATGGAACGGGAAATGGTCCATGCCTCTGCGCGCACGTGTTCAATCGGTTGGGAAAAAAGGTTTGAATTTCCACTGATCTTCAGAAGATCGAAAATGCCGGAAAACTGTGCATGCACTTCATCCATTCTCAAAGCCAGGAACACCCCCCCCTCGTTTTGCAGCAGCAGAACGGCCTCCAAAAACACCTGAATGGATGTTTCCACCCGTTGGAATTCCAGCCTGCACATGTTGGACGACTGTATGAACAGAAAAAGGGCCATTAACGATTTTTTGGTCCAGCGTACGGATACTCCCTGTGAAATTTTTGATGTCAGCCAGTGGCAGCTCATGGGGGGACCCGCCGTTTGTTGGGCCATTCGAGGAGGCCACTTATTTTCAGCGCCAGGACTAGGGGATGAAAAGTCATTCCACCTTATGTCCTGGAACAGATGCTGAAAAATCGTCTGGGGGGGACTGGAGACGTGGGACTACTCTCACGGCCACATAGTCCGGTGGGGACTGAAATGGGGGGGGGGAGGAGGAGGAATTTTGGGCAGAAAGCATGTCGGTGAAATGAGTGGATTTTCTACCCAGGTGAAAAGAGAGGAGGACAGGAACCGGGGAGGAGGTAGATGGAGATGGGGAAAGACGGGGAGTCCCCCCGAAAGCACCGTGCATTATACAGTGGAGATGGGGGCGGGGAAGCCCCTCATCCATTTGTGCAGAGGGCCCCGAAAAATGTGATTTGCCTGGCTAGTGACGCCGAATAGTCACACCCCGGAAAAGGGGATGACTTCTGGCTCCCACCCCATTGGCCCTCGCCCCGGCCCAAAATTGGGAGCCTTTTTCCCAGCATTGAGAGGGAGGAAAAACTCAAATACTATAGGGAAATCCTCCATAGTATTGGCCGTGCCATGTGGGCAGTCCCTCCTCTACAGGTTGACCGGGGGTCTTCAGCGCTCACAATCTGCCGGGGTCCCCGGGGGAAGGGTGGGGGTCGGAGCAGTCCCGCCCACAAGAAACCTAAGTTGGAGTCATGATGAGCAGCTTTTTTCCCCCCGCCTAGTGAGGAGGGCATCCCCAGCAGCAGCGCGGGCCCTGGAAAAGCCCCTAACCAAACAGGTGGTGGCCTACTTGGACAGCACTCTGCCACCCCCAGTTAAAAGACCCGTGGACTAGGGCACCCAAACTGGATTGGGGCCCCAAAACTTGCCGATTTGCAGTGGAAAGCTGTCCTGCCCGGGCCCCAGGGTGGCTCAGAGGGGGTTTGTTCGTGCGGGGGGGCCATATTACCCAAAGAGAACCCGCTTGCCATGGGAAATGTGGAACGACTGACCTTTGCAAGATAAACAGGGGTGGTTAGCCAGGATTTCCCCACACCAATGCTTTGGCGTCAGACTACATCCCATGACGCCTCACCCAAATGTGAGAAAGGGTTGGGTTAAAAATACCTCCTCACCACATTCTGATGCCGCCACCCCTGATGCCACACATTGCTGACAGTTTTTTTCCCTCTCACCAACCATCTTTACCAGGGGGCTAATATTGCCCCCCACCTCCACATTTTGCCACTGTCTGACCTCATGTGCTGCTGTGGCTGCTGCCGTGACCCCACCGTGCATTTGCCACTTCTACTTCATTTTGCCCTCCCCCGACCCCCACTCTCGTATTGTGCCACTCTGTGGCCTACTCCATTTTTTGCCACCTCCAGAATGTCATTGTGCCACTGCTGACCTCTGCTGCTGCGGCCGTCACCTCCACTTCTGTCATTGTGCCCCTCGTGGCCTACTACTGTTTTGCCACCTCCAGAATGTCATTGTGCCAGTCTGACCTCTGCTGCTGCTGCCTGACCTACACACGTGTCATTGTGCACGTCTGACCTCATGCGTTGCTGTGGCTGCTGCCGGGCCCACACACTCTGCATTGTGCCACTCTGTGGCCTTTCCTTATTTGTCACCTCCCAAAAGTCATTGTCCCCTGTCTGACCTTGTGCTGCTGTGGCTGCTCCGGACCTACACACTGTGTCATTTGCCATCTGTGGCCTACTTCTGTTTTTGCCACCTCCAGAATGTCTTGTGCCACTGTCTGACCCATTTCTTGCTGTGGCTGCTCCCGGGCTAAAATCCTTTCCCCTGTTGCCCACCCCGTTTTGACCTCCCCCAAACCGCTGGCTGCCCCCCGTGGCTGGGGTTTTCCGTAACCCACAACCTCGTTATTTGCCCCTGTCTGACTTCATGCGCTGCGTGGTGCTGCCTGACCTCCACTGTGTCATTGTCCAACTCTGGGCCTATCCTGTTTTTGCCCCTCCAAATGCATTGTGCCCCTGTCTACCCCTGCTGCTGCTGTGGGGTGTGCCGTGACCTCCACACTGTGTCATTTTCCCACTCGTGGCCTACTCCTGTTTTTTTCCACCCCAGAATGTCATGTGCCACTGTCTGACCTCATGCTGCTTCTGTGGTGCTGCGTAACCTCACATCTGTTATTGTGCACTGTCTGACTTCATGCTGCTGCTGTGGCTGCTGCCGGGACCTCCCCACTGTGTCATTTTCCAACCTGTGGCCTACTCCTGTTTTTTCCACCCCCCAGAATGTCATTGTGCCACTGTCTGACCTCATGCTGCGCTGTGGCTGCTGCCGTGACCCCCCCACTGTGTCTTGTCCCACTCTGTGGGGCCCACCCCGTTTTTGCCCCCTCCAGAAAGTCATTGTGCCACTGCTGACCTCAGCTGCTTTGTGGCTGTGCCGTGACCTACACACCCCTGTATTGTGCCCCTGTCTGACCTCATGCTGCTGCTGTGGCGCTGCCGTGACCTCCAACTGGCATTGTCCCACTCTTGGCCTACTCCTGTTTTTGCCACCCCCAGAATGTCATTGTGCCCCCTGTTAAAACCTCATGCGTGCGTGGGTGCTGCCGTGACCTAACCCCAAACCGCTTTTTCCACTCTGGCCCATTCCCCGTTTTTGCCACCTCCAAAGTCATTGGCCACGTCTGACCCCATGCTGCTGTGTGGCTGCTGCCCTGACCTACACCCCGTGTCATTGTCCCACTCTGTGGCCTACTCCTGTTTTGCCACCTCCCCGAATGTCATTGTCCCCGTCTGACCTCATGCTGCTGCTCGGCTGCTGTATTTCCCACACACTCTGTCATTGGCCCTGTCTGACCTATGCTCTGCTGTGGCTGCTGCCGTGACCTACAACTCTGTAAATTTTGCCACTCTGTGGCCTATTCCCGTTTTTCCACCCGCAAAAGTCTTGTGCCAGTCTACCCCATGTGTGCTGTGGCTGTGCCCTGACCCCCACCTGTGTCATTGTCCCCCTGTGGCCTACTCCTGTTTTGCCACCTCAGAATGTCTTTTTTGCCACTGTTGACCTCATGCTGCTGCTGCCCTGAACGCACACTTGTCATTGTGCCCCGTCTGACCTCTGTGCTGCTGTACTGCTGCCGTGACCACCCTTGTCATTGTGCCCCTCTGTGGCCTTTTCCTGTTTTTGCCACCCCCAGAAAGTATTGTCCCCTGTCTGACTCATGTGCTGCTGTGGCTTCTGCCCTGACCTCCACTGTGTCATTGTCCCCCTCTGGGGTATCCTGTTTTTTTCCCATCCAGAATGTCATTGTGCCCCTGTCTGACCTCATGCTGTGCTGTGGCTGCGCCCTGACCTCCACACTGTGTTTTTCCATCTGTGGGCCCACTCCTGTTTTTACCACCTCCAGAAAGTCATTTTGCCACTGTCTGGGCCTCATGCTGTGCTGTGGCTGGCCGTGACCCCACACTTGTCCCTTGTCCCCCTCTGTGGCCTACTCCTGTTTTTTCCACCTCCCGAATGTCCTTGTGCCCTGTCTGACCTCATGCGCTGCTGTGGGCTGCTGCCGTGACCCACACACTGTCATTTGCCACTGTTGACTCATGCTGCTGCTGTGGCTATGCGTGACCCACAACTCGTCTTGTGCCCCGGTTTACCCCCATGTGCTGCTGTGGCTGGTGCCGTGACCTACACCTCTGTTATTTGCCACTGTCTGCTTATCTGCTCTGTGGCGCTGCCGTGAAAACCACACTGGTCATTGTCCCTCTGGGCCTACTCGTGTTTTTTTCCCCTCCAAAAGTCATTTTGCCACGTCTGACCTCATGCTGCTGTGTGGGTCCCGCCCTGACCTCCACACTGTGTCATTGTCCCATTTTGGCCCCACTCCTTTTTTTGCCCCCTCCGAATGCTTGTGCCCCTGTTGACCTCATGTGCTGCGCCTGAACTGACACTGTGTCATTGTGCCATGTCTGACCTCTCTGCTGCTGTGGGGCTGCCCGGGCCTACCACTCTGTCATTTTGCCACTCTGTGGCCTATTCCTGTTTTTGCCACCTCCAGAATGTCATGTGCCACTGTCTGCCTCAGCTTTTTTTTTTTCGTGGCTTTGCGTGACCCACAACGTTCATTGTCCCACTCTGTGGCCTACTCCTTTTTTTCCCCTCCCGAATGTCATTGGCACGTCTGACCATGCTGCTGCTGTGGCTGCCCCCCTGACATCCACACTGTGTCATTTTTCCCATCGTGGCCTACTCCTGTTTTTACCCCCCTCCAGAATGTCATTTTCCCTGTCTGAGCTCATGCGCTGCTGTTGCTGCTGCCCTGACCTCCACACAGTGTCATTGTCCCACTCTTGGGCCCATCCTGTTTTTTCCACCTCCAGAATGTCATTGTGCCCCTGTCTGACTCATGCGCCCGTGTGCTGCTGCCCTGACCTACACACTGTGTCATTGTCCCCCCTCTGGGCCTACTCCTTTTTTGCCACTCCAAAGTCATTGTCCATGCTGACCTCATGCTGTGCTGTGGGGTGCTGCCTGACCTCCCACTGGCATTGTCCACTCTGTGGCTTTCCCGTTTTTTGCCACCCCCAGAATGTCATTTCCCCTGTCTACCTCTGCTCTGCCCGTGAACTGCAACGGTCATTGTGCCACTGTTGACCTCAGCTGCTGCTGTGGTGCTGCCGTGACCTCCACTCTTTTATTTGCCACTTGTGCCCATTTTCCTTTTTTTGCCCCCTCCCGAAGTCATTTTGCATGTCTGACCCCATGTGCGTGTGGTTCTGCCGTGACTCACACTGTTCATTGTCCCATCTGGGCCTACTCCTGTTTTTTCCACCCCCAAAATGTCATTTGCCCCGTTGACCTCAGCTTTTTTTTGGGGGGGTTGGGTTGCCGTGACCTCCACATGGTCATTTCCCCCCCTGTGGCCTACCTGTTTTTTTCCACCCCCAGAAGTCATTTTGAAAGTCTGACCCCTTGCTGCTGTGGTGTGCCGTGACCTCCACACTGTGTCATTGTCCCCTCTTGGTACTCCTGTTTTTACCCCTCCCGAATGTCATTGTGCCACTGTCTGAGCTCATGCTGCTGCTGTGGCTGCTGCCGTGACCTCCAAATGTGTCATTTCCCACTCGTGGCCCCTCTGTTTTTTACCCCCTCCCGAATGTCATTGTGCCACTGTATGACTCCCATGCTGTGCTGTGGCTGCTGCCGTGACCTCCACACTGTGTCATTGTTCCACTCTGTGGCCTATTCCTGTTTTTTCCACCTCCAGAATGTCATTGTGCCACTGTCTGACCTCATGCTGCTGCTGTGGCTGCTTAAAACATATACTTTTATTCTTTCCATTGTTTAAAAAAGCATACATCTGCCCGTATTTGGCGTTATGCAATATCCCAAAAAAAGTGTAGATCCAATTTGAAGTTGCGGCGGATCGCCCTTCAGGATACCTCCATAGCCATCTCGGGCTTCTCCCCCCGGGTTTCCCGGGGTTACGCCGGGGGTGGCGAGCGCACGTCACTGCGCGTTTCGAGCACAACCCGCCTCTTTCTCAAGCATGCGCACATCTGTGGGGGCCCTTTATAAAGGAAAACACATAAGATAAAAAACAACAAAAAATAAAAAAACAAAAAAAAGCAAAACAAGCTCCGAAAAAATTTTAAAAGAAATTTTTGGGTATAATTTTCATTAATTCCTTTTGGAGCTAAAAATCCTTAATGGTCCGGCCTCCGTGAAGCACTTTTTTTACCCCCCAAACAAACCCACAATTCCATTTTTTTCCAAATACACCACCTTAAAAATTTTTTCTAACCCATTTTTTCTTTTTTTCCCTGCCCAGCCAGTGATGTTTCACCCTGTCTACTCCCTCTTCATATTAACATCATCCTTTCCTTTTTCATAAACTGTCGGGTAAGTCTGTGTTTATTTTTAAAGAGTCTTTTTTTTGTCTTTTGGTCGTCCGATAATGATTTCCCACAAGGGATTTAATCTATACCGACATTACAGCTATCCAATGTGGAAAACCCCCTGATTTAACGGGGAAAACCCTTTTGTGGATGTGAAAAAAATTTCCCCCCTTTTTTATGGGGAACAGTTCTGACAAGGAGCACGCAAAGGTTTCCCTTCGGGCAGTTTTTAAAAAACCCTTTCTCGTCTTTTTTTTTTTTACATATCGGCCCTTATTTGCTGTTGTCCCAATGAATTTTTTTTTTTTTCTATAAAAACCATTTTGGATTCCCTTAACAGGGACCATATTAAGATCCCACTGCAAAATCTTCCAAATTTTTTTTTTGAATTACTTTTTTAATTAGGAAGGGGGGATCTTCCTTAAAGGGGACCCGAACGAACGGCTTGTAAGTTTTTTTTTTTGCCTTTTACTTACATCGTATCACAAGGCATTTGGGAAAGGGCTGAGAACCCCAGCGCCCTTGTTGGTTTAACAAATCCTCAATTTGCTTTGACCCCCCCGAGTCTTTAGAAAACAAAAAGGATTTTTTAGCCAAGCCAGTATCTTCATCTACAACAACGCTGTTTCGGGGTTTTTGTCCCACTTCAGTGCAGAGTAGAGAAGATACTGGCTGGCTGTGTGGGAGGCATCGGGTAGCTCAGGAAGGGAAGATCTCTCCTTAAGGAGAGCACCTGAACGGCTTGTAGAGTTTTTGTTTTGCCTTTTCGCCCTCTACTTAGCATCTGCATATCACAAGGCATTATGGGAAAGGGGCTGAGAAGCCCACAGCGCCCTCTGTTGGTTGTAACAAATCCTCAATTTGCTTTTGACCCACCGAGTCTTGAGAAAGCAAAAAGGATTTTTTAGCCAAGCCAGTATCTCTCATCTACAGACAACGCTGTTTCGGGATTTTTGTCCCACTTCAGTGCAGAGTAGAGAAGATACTGGCTGGCTGTGTGGGAGGCATCGGGTAGCTCAGGAAGGGAAGATCTCTCCTTAAGGAGAGCACCGAACGAACGGCTTGTAGAGTTTTTGTTTTGCCTTTTCGCCCTCTACTTAGCATCTGCATATCACAAGGCATTATGGGAAAGGGGCTCCCACACAGCCAGCCAGTATCTTCTCTACTCTGCACTGAAGAGGGACAAAAATCCCGAAACAGCGTTGTCTGTAGATGAGAGATACTGGCTTGGCTAAAAAATCCTTTTTGCTTTCTCAAGACTCGGTGGGTCAAAAGCAAATTGAGGATTTGTTACAACCAACAGAGGGCACTGTGGGCTTCTCAGCCCCTTTCCCATAATGCCTTTTGATATGCAGATGCTAAGTAGAGGGCGAAAAGGCAAAACAAAAACTCTACAAGACGTTCGTTCGGTGCTCTCCTTAAGGAGAGATCTTCCCTTCCTGAGCTACCCGATGCCTCCCACACAGCCAGCCAGTATCTTCTCTACTCTGCACTGAAGAGGGACAAAAATCCCGAAACAGCGTTGTCTGTAGATGAGAGATACTGGCTTGGCTAAAAAATCCTTTTTGCTTTCTCAAGACTTGGTGGGTCAAAAGCAAATTGAGGATTTGTTACAACCAACAGAGGGCGTTGTGGGCTTCTCAGCCCCTTTCCCATAATGCCTTGTGATATTTTTTAATTAGAGCAGAATGCGCGTCAAAAGTGCTAACAAATGCAAACCGCCTATCTATCTTCTTGGACTTTACTCGCAATAACTCATTTCTAGGTATACATGCAACCTGTTCTCCTACGGCTGTGACCTCCGCTTCATCGTATCCACGTTCAACAAATTTTTGGATGATTTTTTCCATTTGACTGAAATAGTGCTCATCATCCGAGCATATACGTCTTGCTCGTATGAATTGGGACTTACATATGCCTTTAAAGGTCTGCGGGGCATGCTGACTATTTCTATGTCTAACACAAATATCAGTGGCACACTAAAGACTAAGTAAAACCTCAAGGTATATAGCAATATTGGAAATGCATTACTGCTAAGGAAAATATGAAAAACCTGGGACTCTTAGTTTACAGTATTTGATCAAAGATTGTATTAAGCTCACCTCCCAAAACGTCAAGGGGATCCCAGAGCAGGTGAGTCCCTACACTAAACATGTTACCTCACTAGGCGTCAATCCAGACTGCAACTTCAGGGAATGGTAGGAACTAGCAATTGGATTATCCTGCAATGGTTTAAAAGAGGCAGCTGAGTGCAGCAAGCCAATGAGATTGCCATTTCTCAAATAGACTACAAAACGTTATAAGGCTGTGCACATCTAAAATATACTTTGAAAAACGCAAGCATAGATGCACACTGAAAAGGCAATAGCATACATCTAACACAAATATCAGTGGCACACTAAAGACTAAGTAAAACCTCAAGGTATATAGGAATATTGGAAATGCATTACTGCTAAGGAAAATATGAAAAACCTGGGACTCTTAGTTTACAGTATTTGATCAAAGATTGTATTAAGCTCACCTCCCAAAACGTCAAGGGGATCCCAGAGCTACCTCTTTTAAACCAGTGCAGGATATCCAATTTGCTGTTATACATCCCCTGTGTTTCAGTCTGGATGAGCTAGTGAGGTAACTTTGTTTAGTGTTAGGGATCACCTGCTCTGGGATCCCTTTGACGTTTTGGGAGGTGAGCTTAATACATCTTTGATCAAATACTGTAACTAAGAGTCAGGTTTTTCATATTTCCTTCAGTAATGCATTTCAATATTCTATAACTGAGGTTTTACTTAGTCTTTAGTGGCATGTATTTGTGTAGGTATGCTATTGCCTTTTCGTGTGCCTATGCTTGGTTTTTCAAAGTATATTTTAGATGGCACGCTTATTAGTTTTGTGTTATTGAGAAATGGCATCTCTTGCTTGCTGCACTCTGCCTTTTTAAACAGTGCGAATATCCAATTGCTAGTTCTACCATTCCTGAAGTTGCGTCGGATTGACGCTAGTGAGGTAAGTTTAGTGTAGGGACTCACTGCTCTGGGATCTTTGACGTTTTGGGAGGTGAGCTAATACAATCTTTGATCAATACTGTAAACTAAGATCCCAGGTTTTTTAAAATTTTTCCCTTTGCAGAATCATTTCCATATTTCCCATATACCTTAGGTTTTTTCTTAGCTTTAGTTCCACTGATATTTGTTTAGATTTAGCTATTGCCTTTTCAGTGTGCACCTATGCTTTCGTTTTTCAAAATAATTTTAATGTGCACAGCCTTTTTACGTTTTGTAGTCTATTTGAAATGGCAATCTATTGGTTCTCACTCAGCGCCTCTTTTTTAACCCTGCAGAATAATCCAATTTTTATTCCAAACCCTTCCCTAAGTTGCAGCTGGGGTTTACGCCTAGTGAGGGAACATGTTTAGTGTAGGGACTCACCCCTGGGATCCCTTTGAAAGTTTTTGGGAGGTAGCTTAATAAAATCTTATCAAATACTGTAAACTAAGAGTCCCAGGTTTTTCATATTTTCCTTAGCAGTAATGCATTTCCAATATTCCTATATACCTTGAGGTTTTACTTAGTCTTTAGTGTGCCACTGATATTTGTGTTAGATGCATGCTATTGCCTTTTCAGTGTGCACCTATGCTTGCGTTTTTCAAAGTATATTTTAGATGTGCACAGCCTTATTACGTTTTGTAGACTATTTCTATGTAACATATTGTTACAATCTGTCTCTTTTGTATATAGGGAGGACGTTAATCTATCTTTTCCTTCCTCCTTTTTAACCCATACATCTAGATATGAGATAGCCTCTCTACTCTTAGTGATAGTAAACTCTATTAATGGGTGGGCTTTATTAATACCATCGATGAAGTGCCCCAACTCGGTCTCAGAACCAGACCAGAGGAGGAACACGTCATCGACGTATCGCAGCCAGCACTTAGCCCGGCAATATAGGGCATGCTTCTTAACATATTCATTTTCAAAAAATTGCATGAAAATATTAGCGTAGCTCGGGGCTACCGGAGACCCCATAGATGTGCCTTGCAACTGGAGGAAGAAAGTATCCCCAAATCTAAAAAAAAATTGGGTAAGTGTAAGGTCAAGTAATTGCATAAGGAAGGCAATTTCTCCGTTCGATAATATAGGGTCCAAACACAATGCCTCTCTCACTGCCTGTACTCCCTCTACATAAGGAATATTTGTATAGAGGGACTTAATGTCCAAGGTACATAAATATGTCACCTCGGTACAATCAATATCTCCTATTCTCTTCAGGAATTGACCCGTATCTTGTAAATTATTTGGGTCCCTCTTCACTATTTTTTGTAGATATGAGTCAAGATACACTGCCAGGGGTTCTAGTAAAGACTCAATGCCGGACACGATAGGTCGGCCCGGGGGGGACTGTAGAGACTTATGAATTTTGGGAACAATGTACATGATAGGGACCCTAGGGTTGGATTTAGTAAGTAAATTTTTTACTCGTTCATCAATAATCCCCTGGGTCATTGCATCCGTAAGTATTATCTCAATTTTTTTACTAATTTCTTTAGTGGGATCCGATGGTAATTTTTTGTAAACCTGTTGATCAGCAAGTTGTCTAGCTACCTCCTGTAGATATTTTTCTGAATCCATAATAACCGAGGCCCCGCCCTTGTCAGCTTTTTTTATAACAAGGGCGGGGTCTGTTCTAATCTGGGTAAGTGCCTGTCTTTCTTGTTTAGATAGATTATTGCCCTTCCATTTTTTAACACGTTCCCAACCCTGTGTGACTTCCTGTGTAACCAGCTGTTGGAATACATTTAGTGAGGCATTATTAACATCTGGGTCAAACTGACTTCTATTTTTTAGCCTAGTATACACCTTACTTTCTGACGATAGTCGGAGATCTCTATCCTGTGAAAAATGCATCTTCAATCGGATCCCCCTACAAAATTTATAAAAATCCACAGAAAAGTCAAACAAGTTGGTCTCCTGGGTAGGAACATAATTTAGTCCCTTTTCCATTACTGCTCGTTGGTCAGGTGTAAGCGTCTTAGATGAAATGTTACATACTAAAGAGGGTAGAGTTTCTTTCTGTTCCTTGTGCCCCTTCGGACCGATGAGCCCGTATTTCCAGGGGTAGGAAATCTTGTACCTCTTACTCTCTCCATGCTGCCCGCTTCTTCTAAAAAATCACGATTGCCTTGTCCTCTTTGACTGGATGTAGATCTGTTCGACTGTTCATCAGTACCTGATGATACCTGACCGCCGCGATCATACTGTCTTCTATGTCTGACCTCATGCTGCTGCTGTGGCTGCTGCCGTGACCTTCACACTGTGTCATTGTCCCACTCTGTGGCCTACTCCTGTTTTTGCCACCTCCAGAATGTCATTGTGCCACTGTCTGACCTCATGCTGCTGCTGTGGCTGCTGCCGTGACCTACACACTCTGTCATTGTCCCACTCTGTGGCCTAATCCTGTTTTTGCCACCTCCAGAATGTCATTGTGCCACTGTCTGACCTCATGCTGCTGCTGGGGCTGCTGCCGTAACCTACACACTGTGTCTTTGAGCCACTCTGTGGCCTACTCCTGTTTTTGCCACCTCGAGGATCGCATTGTCCCACTGTCTGACCTCATGCTGCTGTGGCTGCCACCGTCACCTCCACACTCTGTCACTGATGTTGCCACCTGAGCCCTCAGCTTGTTTTTTTCCATGACTTTATCAGGCTACATTCCCCCTTCAGTTTTTTTGTCAGTTTTGCCCTCTTAAGTGCCCAGGGAATTTTATAGTGAAGCAATTCTAAGAGCGGCGGCAGTCATCTGTGTGTCATACTAAAACACAACATTGTATGAAGACCAAACCAAGCTCCCCCTCATTTAAGCATGCAAACCCGTTCACAGCACTCTGCAGGCTCTGTGCACCCGGAAATAGCTTTTTTTTTAACTTATTCGCCCAAAGTAATTCGAACGAATTTATTTTTTCCGAGAAACCGGGCGAGTGAACGAACCAATTTCGGAAATTCGCCACTCCTGTCCCCCAAAAAAAACAATCAAGGATCACAAATCAAAAAGTACCAAAAAATTTTCCCAAATAAAAAACATATGTCCCAAATTTTAAAAAAACTGGCTCTGTTGAGAGGGCAAAAATGGGTGGGGGTAAAGGGTTTAAATGTAAAATTTAAATTTTTAAAATTTTTTTATTTTTTAAAAAACAATAAAGATATGTTATCAATATATTTTGGTTGTCTAAATTGTTGAATATCTGATAGTCAAAAAAAATGTGTATATATGTGTGTGATATATACAAATAGAAAGATCGACAGACAGATAGATAGATAGATAGATAGATAGATAGATAGATAGATAGATAGATAGACAGATAGATGAATATGGATATTACAAATTAACATCCAATGTATGATCATTGTTTCAGAACTACACCTTTTATAACATCTTTTTTCTGCACAGATAATGAGATGTTTTATAGGCATAGAATCAAGTGACCTAACATAAGCAATGTGAACTGGTGTCTGTCACCCAGTGATTCTTATATTTCCCTTGGACTTGTTATGATTGTGATTCAATACAATTCAGTAAACTGATATGTGATGGACCATATGGTAAAAGCTTTATGATATATTTTGACACATGTAATTGTTTTTTGAAACATTTTTCTATTTTTACAGCTTTACATATCTCACCTCTCTTCACCTGTAGCACAAGTGTTATTTAATAAATAGTAAAGGATTTTACATTAACCCAATTATTGCAATTAAATGAACTAAATGTATTAAATATTAAAGGATTATTCCCACCATATACAGTACTTTGATGGCATATTGCTAAGATATGCTATTAAAGTCTGATGGATGCGGGTCCAAGAGGTGACGCCAAACACAGCGCTCAGTTGTACTTGGAACTCCCATAGAACACAATAAAGAGTCTTGTGCAAGTGTGACCGTCTTTTTCCATTCTACTCTGTAACTTTCAGAGGCTCATTCCCAAGACAGAAGCTGGTCCCAGTGATATGCCAGCAAAGTCTATGTTGGGGACACCGCTCTAAGACTCAATTAAATTATGAAGTAAAATGGCAAATTAAACTTCATATTCTAAAGTAATTTATGTTCGATTTATGCACACAGAATTACAGAACCATAGACATTTTAAATGTTACCATATGACTTGCAGCCCTCCGGAGTATCCAGCACAGGTGGCGTGAGTATGTCATCACGCTGCTTAAGCGGCATTATGATGTCATGCCACCTGTGCCGGGAAGAAGACAGAGAACAATGGGAGCTTCAGGGAGTGGGGGTAAAGGGGTAGTATTGTTATTTTTATCTTTATTTTACTGGGGGCTCTATTGCCTATCTTTTTATACTGGGGTCCTTTTACCTATCTGTCTATACTGGATGCCCTATTACCTATCTATCTATTTATTTTTTAAATTTACCAGTAGTTGTTTATTTCCCACCCTAGGCTTATACCCAAGTCAATAAGTTTTCCCAGTTTTTTTGTGTTAAAATGAGGTGCCTCGGCTTATATTCGAGAAGGGGATTTATGGTAGATGCTGTATTAGTTTCATTAATTTATATTATTTAATTTAAAATTATTTTTAGATTGTATTAATTTTAATATAATTTGTAGGAGAAAATTTTATATTTTTTGGATATATAATTTTATATTTATTTTATTTAATGTAATTTTTTATTGCATTTATGTAATTTAATTTTAGATAATAATTATTCTAAATTACTTTTTATTATTTTGCTGGTATAAGTTGAGAAATAAGGGCCATTTTTTGCCTCAATGGCAACTCTAGTTCCATTAAGACTACTCAGGCTCAGGCACACCACATTTAAATTGGTCTGGCTTTTCTAGCAGTTATGCACCTTGTTTTTCAGTCCCACATTCAGAAATGTGTCTAATATTACAAATGTGGTGTGACACGCCTCCAGAACACCCCCAGAATTCCTCCACACTTTTGGCGTTTTACAAAGTGTCATGTTTGGTGCACAGTGTACCAAACATGCCGAATGACTGGCAAAAAAAGGCAGAATGATGAATTTTGGTGCATTTTCTCACCAGAATAATAGAAAATGACACTTTCATACATGTCACCGTTATGACCCAATTGTGTAGCAGTAACTGTGTCTAACTGTGTTTGGTAACTATGGAATAGTCTTTCATGTTACAAAACAGCTTCAACTCTGCTATTGGTAGATTTTCTCCCATTAATTGCTCACTACAGGTCCTTTCACATTTCAAGTAGATTGAGGTCAGAACTTTAACCTGGCCATTTAAAACTTTAACTTTATTTTTTAACTATTCCTTGATGGAACAATTTGTGTGCTTAGGGTTGTTGTCTTGCTGCTTGAGTCATGTCATGAGTCTTCAGATTTAGCTATTAGATGTGCCTATATATTTCAGAATTCATTGCTCCATTAATGATGGCAAGCTGTGCTGGTCCAGATGCAGCAGAAAAGGCTCAAACCATGATACTACCAGCACAGATCACAGTTCACAAATATATGAAGTCTTAGTGCTGGAATGTTTTCCATTCACCAAATAAAATGCTTCTCATTTAAAGAAAAAAGCTCTATTTTGATCTCATCCGTTCAAAACCATTGTTCCCATAGCCTTCTATTTTGTCCAGTTGATCTTTAGCAAAATGTTCAACTTGGATATCAGTGGCGTTCGTGTCACACCACTGTTACTCATTGTCTTACTGGTGGTGTACTCATGTAAATGAGTCCTTTAGTTGCTAAGTTTCCCAGACAATTATACGCTTTGGTCTTGGTGTAAACTTCTTTTCAACACTCCCGGGGAAAGTAATAATTGGGCTTGAATTTT
>JAODAL010063487.1:0-19213 GCA_025379985.1 Phyllomedusa bahiana
AAAACAGGGGAGGGGAACCTTGGGGGTTTGGCGGAGGGGGCGAGACAGAGGGTGGACGTGGTTGGAACCCCCGGCATCGGGGCCCTTTTTTTGGGCCAGTTTTCCCTCCTTTTCAACTCATGCATTCGCTGCATGTGATGACATGTTGGTGGGGTTAAACACCTAAAATTCTTCCCTTTATATGCTTTAGGGCAAAGAGGGCATAGCACCCTGGGGAAATCAGGGGCTTGCTCAAAAACCCCGGCTTGAGAGGGTCCGGGACCTTTTTACGGCTAAAGGAGCGGTGTTTCCGTTTGACGGCGGGGGAATAACTCAGCGGCTTGTGCACCCCCTTCCCTTTTGGGGGACCCAATGACATCCCCCATCGACTTCCCCCTTTTTCAGTGAGAAGCCGGGGAAAAAAATTTCTGCTGAAAAGACCACGTTGGCCCGCTGTCGTCATCATCAATCAAACCAGGTGACTTCCTCGTCCTGACTTTCTGCTGCGAGCTGGGGTACAGCAACAGGCATGCGGGGCTTGCCGACCCCCGGATTTTTCCAATTGACCGGTTCCTTTCCCCCTCGATGAATCACGTTTGGGGCCCAAATAGAAAAAAATACCCTTTTTGGGCCTCTTGTTTTTTGAAAATGCCTTTTTTCCCCCCAAAACCCCTTTTTGTTAAAAGAGGTCTTCAGAAAGGGATTATCCACGTGGGGGGTCACAAAAATAAATTTTTGGGTGCCTTCCTTCATGTTGGACAGATGTGAGGCTGATGACGACATTTGGGGCCGGATGGGGGAGGTAAGACTGCTGGATGCAGGTTGAAAAAAACCACTAAACAGATTGCAACGCTGTTTGGGTTACTAAAGTCACGGGGGCACCGCCCCCCGCGATACACCCCTGCTTTCCTGCAAGCAGATCCCGGGCTTGCGTGTTTCGCCACAAGGAAAAGGGCACCTTATTGTCCCTCACCTCCATGCCACCCCCCTTTGCCGCTTACCCCCTGCTTTTCGCTCCATGTTCAGAAGAAAAAAAATTTAAAAAGGTTTAAAGAGTTTTTGACGCTCTTATTGAAAGGGGGCCAAATCCAATTTTTAAATCCCTCTAATTTTCTACCCCCAACTGGATTAGAAATGAATTTTTTAGCAATACTGGAAAATGCTCTGGTGGAAGAAAAGTAAGGGAAAAAACAACAGGTTCTTCCTTCAGTCCCAGGGGTTTACAACTGTAGGGCTAGGAATTGATGTTTTAAACAAACAATCATACAGTGCGCTATCTGCGCCAAACTGAAAATTCACCGAGCGCAATAAAAAAATTTAGAAGTTACACTGATGAGAAATTGCGTTTTTTGCAGCAATGACAAATGAGAACAGTTACTAGAAAAATTTTCTATCAAAATTGTCATACAACGTGGCTATTTGAAAAAAACTAGGGCCGCACCACATGCAATACAGCTATTTAAAAGTTATACGGATAAGAAAAGGTAGGTTTTGCACCTATAAAAATACACCTGCCAGTTACAAAAACCCTCGTATCCTAATATAAGAAACAAGGTGGCTCTCTGAACAAAACTGGGCTGCGCCAAAGTGAAAAACACCTTTTTAAAATTTAGAATGATAATAAAAGGTGGGTTTTGCACCTATGAAATATCCTGCAGGTACTAGAAAATATTCTGTTCCTAATAAAGTACAGGCGCTCTTAGAAAAAAATCCTGGGCTGCGCCAAAGTGAAAAACACCTATTTAAAAGTTATAGGGATAAAAAAGGTGGTTTTGCCCCTTTTAAAAATACACCTGTAATAACTAAAAATGTCTGTATCCTAATATACGTACAAGGTGGCTCTTTGAACAAAACTGGACTGCACAAATTAAAAGGTACAATTTCACCTAAGGTTCGAGGTGTGCTGGCTAAAAACTGGTAAAAAAAAAGCCATTTCAATGCAGGTTCAAAGCAGAGTCTGGACTGCACAATATACACTCTCCTTTCAAAAGCCTGCCTGCCTGTCTGTGCAAGGATCCTCCTCCCCCCCGTCTTTACATAGCTATATTCTTATTTAAAAGTCTCTGTCTAACTAACTAAGAGCTGAAATTCTCTAATTTACCTATGTTCTAATGTTCACAGCTAAAAGCATAGTTGTCTGCATGAATAAAGAGAACTGTGTGTCTGAGCTGAGCTGTATTGAGAGTGATCTGGCACATATCCTGCTCTAGTGAGAGACACTGAAACACTGATGATGAACACTAAATGCTGTTCAATGCAAAACAAGGTCATGTGATTTTTCCAGCCAATGACAACCATACACATCACAGTCATGACGTTGTACACCCAGCTAACCCTGCTCTATGCTCTAAGCTGATTTGCTGGCCGCCACAATGACAGGAAGCGCCAAAAATGGCGCGATAGTAATAGATTATGTGCAGATTCTCACCTAAAATATTGCGTGATCGGAAATTTCCGATCAACCTAAAAACCGTGCCGATTTCAACTTTGTCGATTATAATCACTCATCCCTAATGAGGAGGCCCAGATCATGCTGCAATGCTGCCAGTCGTGCCAAAGCAGTCCGTGAACGCCTGAAGTGTGAACTAAGACTTTGAGCCTTCCTCAGCAGACATTCAAGACCCGGGTAGCGCTCTGCACAGTCAGGTTCAGGACATGTGCCAGGCAAGGGATGTGCGTAAGTCTACTGATGCTAAGGGTAGTTAGGAGATTTCTCTCGTTGTCGCACACCACCTTGCCTGGCGCCAGGTTCTTAGTACCCAGCAACTGGTCAGTCTAAGTGCGCAGAGACCCGTCCACCGCTCTTGACCTGTGTGTTGATGGTCTCCAAGACAGATTAATTTCAGAACAGCCTGGTTTCTCTTAGCACGTTATGCTACCCTTGGATGTTGGGGATCTGCACTCTGCACCATCCCTGCAGTGTGGAAGAGTGTCCGCCAAGTCTGAGACCCATCACCAGAGGCACTGTCATCCACCCAACTCACACAGTGAGCAGTCAGTGAGATGTAACACGCTTGACCATGTTTACTAGTCCATGTGTCTATAGTGAGATGGACTTTTGTGGACATAGATGCAGCCAATGCGCTGGAGTTCTTTTCTGCAATGTAACAGGCCAGGGCAGGGACAGCTTTTCTGGCAAAGAAATGCCTGCTCGGCATCTGATATTAGGGGCATGCCAGGGCCATGACGTGGTGGAACCCATCTATGTACACCAGGCAGAAAGGCAACATTTCCAAGGCCAACAGCCTGGCAATGCTGACATTCAGGCTTTAGGAACCTGGCAACAGTGTCTGGGACTGGGGATGGTGCTTGTTTATGCTGCTCCGGCACATCGGCAGCAGAGGACCGCCTGGGCTTGAAAGTGGCGGAGGAGCTCTTCAGAACATGGATTATTTGTAGCAGTCTGTATATTGGGTGACATTTGGCCTTCAGGTTAGACTGATGATCATGACGTTTGTGCCCTTGACTGAGAGGAAGAGGAGGTAAAACTGCTGGGGTGTGTTAACCACTGAAGAACAGATTGCCGCCAATCTTCAGTAATGAGACGTACAGGGAACCGACAAAGGGATGACAGGCCTGACGGTCCTGTGACTGAAGATGTGCTCGCTTGTGTGTTGCACTGGGAGGAGTGTTTTGTTTCATACCTCTAGCTCCATGCCCTACGCCCCTCCTTGTTCGCTTACCAACTCTAGTTCATTCCATGTTCAAAAAGATAAATATTAAAAATGTAAAGATTTGTTCATGGTCTATTATTGAAGAACTCTACTCCAAAGACTATAAACCACAACTGTTCTTCAATCCCTATAATTGCAACCCAGAAAAATAGGTTAGAAATAAAATTTTTTTTCTATGGAATATCTGTAGAATGGAGTCATATGGAAGAACCCTGGCAGCAAGACAGCAAATCACAAGTGTTCTTGAATCCCAATAATTTGCAACGGTGCTAACCATGTCTACTCCACTGGCTGTACCCCCAAAACAGCAGACATGCACTTTTAGGCACTCAGACTGAAGATGTGAAAGATGCAGGCAGCAATTTAAAACTCCCCAACTTTTGCTAATTCCCTAAGCTTACTGTCCCCCACCCCCTAACTAATCTAACTAGCAGCTTTTCCTTTCTAAAATCGCTGTGAAATGGAGTGCCTGCATGCATTCAAGCATGCAGATAACGGGAGAGCAGTGGTTCAGTACTGAGCTTGAACTGGAAATGGCGTTCAACAGGAAATACAGTGTAATACATAGAAGAGGGTCATGTGATTCAGCAGCCAATGAGATCACTAAACCCTCACTGGTGACGTTTTTGGACACTTCTCTATTGTCTGCACTGATTGGATGGTACCAAAAGTACAGAAATCAGCTCAAAGTGTAAGGGAAATATGGTAAGGAGCATGCTTGTGTCGAACGCGTACTTTACTCGAACAACCGTAAAAAGCTTGGTTCAACTCGCGTTCGAAAAATTCCTAAAGTTCGACTCGAACGAACCTTTTCTCGAATGGTTTGCTCAACACTATCGAATAGAAGAAAATCCATTTAAAATGGGGCCAAAGAAAAACAAGTTGTAGAGCCAAAGTGTCTGCGCCCTCTTGTCCCTCCCCTCACAAAATAAAAAAAATGTTGTGGGGTGAACAGGAAAAAAATGCAATTGTGTCTTTTGTTTTGTGAGTTTAGTTGTTGTTGGAGTTTATGCTGAACAGCTTATTAATTTATCTGTATTCTGCGGGTAAATAGCTATACAAGGGCTACATTATCAGTACTATACAACGACTAATGTTACTGACCAAACAAGTATAGCAAGATCAATAATACCAATAATTACAATATACAAGGACCAAATAATACCCTGTATATCACTACCATACAGTCACTAATACCACTGTACTGTTACTGAGCAAATCAATATACCAAGACCAATATTACCAATAACAACAATATACAAGGACTAAAGAATACGCCATACATCACCTTTCCAAAAATGACTAATTTCCCTAAATCTGTTACTGAGCAAAAACAATAAACCCAAAACCCAAATATTCCAATAAAAACATATAAAAGAAAATAAATTAAAACCGCCTTAAAAACCCGACCAAAATCACCACCCAAAAAGAGACTTAATAAAACCCAAAGACTATTTTTGAATATAAAACATTAAAACCAAGAACCCCAAATTTCCCCTAAACAGTTAACCCAAAAAGTGGTAGAAAACATTTTGGGAACCCCAGGCCAAAAAGACTTTTAAAATTATTTAAAAGGGGGAGTTAAAATTTAGTGACTCACCAGGTAACTTTTTTTTCTCTTTTTTCTTTCTTTAACCAGTCCAGCCCTCATGAAGACCCCCTTTTTCTCAGCCCCAAATCATCCCTTCAGAAAATTTTCCACCCCAAACATGTTAGACTCCCAAAAAAGGGGAAATTTCCCCCCCCCAAACTGCAAAGGGCCCCCCAAATTTGGTTTCCAAACCCGGGAGGTAGGGAACCCCACTCCATGTATTAACAGCCTCCCCAGATTAGGGTTTCCCCCAAAATAGGAAGCACTTTTTTTAGGAGGTTTGCCTTAAAAATTAGATAAGTAGCAAACACTTCCCATTAAATATTATAAGGGCCCCCTTTTTGTATTTGGGGCCCCCTTTTTGTAGGTAGGTTAAAATAATAGGGGGCCAAATTAGGATAGGAATAGGGCCACTTAGGGTTTGGCAGTAGAGCCCCCCTTGGGGCCAAAAAGATAGGGGCCCTAGAAAAGCAGGTAATAGGGCCCCCGTTTTAAAAAGGCAGATTATTGGGCCCCCCCAAATTTTCAGATAGGGAAGGTTTAAAAGGGCCTCCCTATAGAGATTTGGAGGAAAAAGGGCCCCCCGTAAAAGATACCCGGGGAAAATAGCCCCGTTAAAATTTATACGTTGGGTTTAAAATTTTGGGCCCCCCATTTTTAGCTAACCCTTAATATAGCCCCATTATATTTTTATTAAAGGGAGGTAATTTTAACCCCCCCTATAATTTATAGGCAGGTAAAAAATTTGCCCCCCCCCAAAATTAAAGGCCAGGTAATATAAACCCCCCCGTAAATTTGATAGGCCCAAATAAAAAGACCTCCAGTAAATTTTTTTGCCCGGTAATACCCCCCCTAGCAAAAATTGATAGCTGGGTAATAAAGCCCCCCTATAAACTACCAAGGTTTAAAATTTGGGCCCCCCGCATATTGTAACCCCCGGGTTTTTTTTTGGGCCCCCCTTAAATTAAAAACCAGGTAATATGGTTCCCCAAATATTTTGATAGCCCGGTTAAAAATAGCCCCCAGTTTTTGTTGGCCCAATTTTAAAATAATACCCCCCCGCAATAATTAAAAAAAAAAAAAATACCAGGCTCACCTTTTCCCCCCTCCCTGCAGCTCCCTTTCCCTTCCCCCTGCCTTCTTCTTTGGGACAGGCGGTGTGATTTAAAAGCCGCGCAGGCAAAATTTAAAAAACTACCCGGCCCGTGTTTGTTTAATGCCCCCCGGGAGCAGAAAACAAATAACTCCCCTGCCCTCGGGCCGCGGTTTTAAAATGTATGGGGCCCCCAACCTAAGGGCCGGGTTTCAAACGGCGTTTTTTTCCGAGAAATAAACTCAGATAAAATGCCCCCGCACGCCCCCCTGCCGCAAGTGGTTGGGGAGGGGCCCTTGTGGGGCCCCCCACTCAGGGGCCGGGCCCTCGCAACTGCGACCGCTGTACCCCTTAGCTTCCCCCCCCACTTTGGGAGAAATCCCCATTTTTCAGAAGGAAAAGTAAAAACCCCTGGTATTAAAAAGAACCACACATCATAAAAATTCAAAAATTTAATACAAAAATTTTGAATTAGATTTTTTTTTTCCCTGAAAAAAAAAAAGTTTTCCCCTTGTTTTTTTAAAGTGTTTTGGTTAAAAAAAAAAACTACAAGTACTACCAGTATGAGTATATCAAATTTTGCTTGAAAAAAAAAATCAACCAACTTTTTACCTTTGCTGTGCGTTCCCCTGAATAAAAAAAAAAAATTTGACATCTAGGCTTGTCATTCCACCTGTCAAAGGGTGTGTTTTTGTACCTTTTCTACTAAAACAATTCAGTTTTTAGTTAAAATTTAAACATGGACATAAAATCAGCTTTCGTTTTATTTGGGGATTCAAATTAAAAAATTGGATCAAAGGTTTAGGATTTACTCCTTTTAAAAGTGCCCCCCCTGCTTTTAAAGGAAAACCAAATAATTGGACAAAATTAAATCATTGTAAAAAATTTAAATTTTTAAAATTAGGTTAAAACCCTTTGTTGGCAATGCTGCCCCATGTCTTTAACTCATGGACATCACCCCAAAAAAATTTTTTTCCTCCTTTTTTTTTCTTGCCAAACCTTTACGCACGTTTTTCGTTTTCGTTTGTTTGTGGGCCTTTTGTTTTTAAGTTTGGGTTTACATGTATGAAACCTGTTTAGGTCTAAAAATCACTTTTTTACCCATAGTAACCTATGGGCAAAAAAAACTGAGTTTTTGCCTAACAGTTTTCATACATGTGGTCCTTAGTCTTTAACAAGTAAAAGCATGCTCAATTGGGGTTTAGAAACAGGTGATACTTGGCCAATTTTTAAAATTTTGAAAAATGGGCGAATTTTATTTAACAAGTGGAATTCGTTTTAAAATTTTAGGGGGAAAAAATTTGGTTCTGAAAAAAGTCCCAAAATTTTGGGGGTTTCTTCGGGGGAAAAGAAGGAAATGGGCCCTTTTTATTTATAAAATGGCTGCAAACACATGGCGCACATGGGGCAAAGGCACTCTGGGGGGGAAGGGAAAGGGGTAGCCTGCATGCATGTGCAGAGATTTAAACCAATCAGAGAACCCCGGGGTTCTGTGACGTCCCGCACTATAAAAAGTACCCGGGGGCGATGTGGGGCTCACACCCTCTCACTGTATGTCAGGGAAGATGCCCCGGGGGTGATTGTGCAAACTCTCACTGAAAAACTTTTTTTTTTTATTCAGGAAATTTTTGGGGGGTTTTCCAATTGGGCCCCAGAAAATGTTCTTTTTAATGTTTCTTTTTTCTGATTTTTTTGGGGGGAAATTTGGGTCTGAAAAACCAGTTCGTCCACTGCAAACGATATACAATTTAATATCCAAGTGGGATCTAAGCCAGTTCCCGTTGTTTATTTAAAGAAACCCGCATTTTTTTCAATACAAATACCACTTCATTTTTTTGGTGCTCAATTCTATTGCCAATTTACATCCAAAGGGGTTAAAATTTAAACGTTGTTTTGGGTGGTGTGCTTGACCCCCAAAAAACCCTTTTTTTTCAAAAAGCCAAAATTTTTTACATTTTTCCTGTTTTTATAATTTCACAAGCGAAGGGGTTAAAAATTTAAATTTTTTCCTTGGGTTTTGTGGCCGTTAAAAAAAAATTCAGTTGACACGTACAAAAACTACTTTTTTTGTCTGCCCCAAATTTTTTGCCGCAAATTTTCATCCCAGGGGTTTTAAATTTAAGGCGTTTTTTTTGCTGGTGTGGGTGACCCCCAAAAAAACCGGGCATTTTTCAACGCCAAAAAAACATACATTTTTTTTTTGTAGCTAATTCACAAGCGAAGGTTAAAAAACAAAATTTTAAACTCTTGTTGTGTGGGGTAGAAAACACGCAATTGAAACACGCAAAAAAGCAACTAGTTTTTGGTGGCCCAATGTTTGGGGCAAATTTTCCCTCCCAAAGGGGTTTTAAATTTAAAAGTTGTTTTGCTAGTGGCGAGCCCAAAAAACCCCTAATTTCAACGCCAAAAAAAATATACTTTTTTTCCCGTAGCATAATTAAAAAGCGAAGGTTAATTCAATTTTATTCTTGTTGTTTTTTGGGGGGTAGAAAACACCCTTGTAAAAAACGCTACATAGCTTCTAGTTTTTTTTTGGTGGCCCCCAAATTTTTTGGCCCCAATTTAAAATCCAGGGGGGTTTAAATTAAAACGTTTTTTTTTGGGTGGTGTGCGACCCCAAGAAAACCCTCTTTTTCAACGCCAAAATACATACCTTTTTCCTGTAGCTAATTCAAAGCGAAGGTTAATTAAAAAATTTTAACTCTTGTGGTGGGGAAAAAACCCCGCAATTGAAAAACACTACCCAAAACAAATATTTTTTTGGTTTGGGGGAATTGTTTGGCCCCAATTTGCTTTCCAGGGGTTAAATTAAACGTTGTTTTGGGGTGGGCTTAAACCCCCAAAAAACCCCTCATTTTTTAACGCCCCAAAAAAATATACATTTTTCCTGTAGCATAATTTACAAAACGAAGGTTAAATTTCCCAAATTTTTCCCCTTGTTTTGGGGGCGTAGAAAAAACGCAATTGTAACACGCTTTCAAAAACTACTATTTGTGGTTTGGCCCCAAATTTTTTGGGCCCCAATTTTCATCCAAAGGGGGTTTTTTTTAAAAGTTGTTTTGCTGGTTTTGGCACCCCAAGAAAACCCCTATTTTTTAACGGGCCCAAAAAAATATCATTTTTTTGTAAACATAATTCACAAGCGAAAGGGTTTAAAAACACTTTTTAAACTCCCTTTTTGTGTGGCGAGAAAACAAAGCAATTGTTAAAAAACGTACAAAAACAAAACCCAAATTTTGGTGGCCCCCAAAATTTTTTGGGATTTACATCCCAAAGGGGTTAAATTTAAAATTTTTTTTTGCTATTTTGCTGAGCCCCGAAAACCCCCCAAAATTTTTAAAGCAAAAAAATTCATTTTTTTGTAGATAATTCCCCAAAACGAAGGTTAATTACAATTTTATCTCTTGTTGTGTGGTTAGAAAAAAAAAAAACCAATTTTTAAACACCCAAAAAACTATATTTTTTTTTGGGGGCCCCCAATTTTTTTGGCGCAATTTTTTCCTTTCCCGGGGTTTTAAAAAAGGTTGTTTTGTGGGGTGCTGAACCCCAAAAACCCGTTTTTTAACCCAAAATGTTTTAGTTTTTCCCCTTTTGCTTAAATTTTCCCCAAAAAGGGAAGGGTTTAAATTAAAAAATTTATCTCTTTTGTGTGGCGTAGAAAAAAACCAATTGTAACCCCGCACAAACAAATATTTGTGGGGCCCAATTTTTTTGGCGGCAATTTACATCCAAGGGGGTTAAAATTTAAAAATTGTTTTTTCTGGTGTGCTGAACCCCAAAAAACCGTCATTTTCAACGCCAAAAATATCCCTTTTTCCTGTAGCTTTTTTCAAAAGGGGAAGGTTAAAACACTTTTATCCCCTTGTTGGGTGGCCCTAGAAAACACCAAAAAAAAACCCCGCTACAAAGCAACTATTTTTTGGTGGCCCAATTTTTTTTGGGGGCAATTTACATCCAAGGGTTAATTTTAAAAGTTGTTTTGCTAGTGTGCTGACCCCAAAAAAAACCTCAAATTTTAACCCAAATATTCATTTTTCCCGTAGCAAAAATTCCCAAGCGAATTTAATTTCAATTTTTTTTCTCTTGGGTTGGGGTGGTGTGGGAAAAAACCCCAATTGGGAACCGCTACAAAGCTACTTTGTTTGTGGGTTTGGGCCCAAATTTTTTGGGGGCAATTTAAAATCCAGGGGGAAAATTAAAACTTTTTTTTTGCGGGGGGGCTGGGCCCCAAAAAAACCGTTTATTTTCAACGCCAAAATAAAAATTTTTCCTGTACTTTAATTTACAAGCGAAGGTTAATTACAAATTTTTTTCTCGTTGTGTGGCGTAGAAAACGCTATTGGACACCTACCCAAAAAAAACTAGTTTTAGGGTGGCCCCAAAAATTTGGCGCCCAATTTTTTCATCCCGGGGTTTAAATTAAAACTTTTTTTTTTGGGTGGGGTGCTGACCCCAAGAAACCTTTCAAATTTTTCCAAAAGCCCAAAAAAATACATTTTTGCTGTAGCATAATTCACAAAAACGAGAGGTTAATTTTCACTTTTTTCTCTTGTTGCGTTGGGGAAAAAATCAACCAAATTTTAACACGCTAAAAAAAGGCTAAATAGTTTTGTGGTTTGGGCCCAAAATTTTTTTTGGCCCCAATTTTTCAAAACCAGGGTTAATTTTAAAAATTGTTTTTGGTTTTTGACCCCCAAAAAACCCTATTTTTTAAAAACCAAAAAAATATACATTTTTCCTGTCATAATTCCCAACGAAGGTTAATTTCAATTTTATCTCTTTTTTGTTGGGGTAGAAAAACCAAATTTTACACGCTAAAAAAAAGCTACTATTTTGTGGGGGCCCCAAAATGTTTGGAAAAATTTACACCAGGGGTTAAATTTAAACGGGTTTTTTGGGGGGTGTGCTGACCCCCCAAAAAAACCGCATTTTTTAAAAGCCCAAAAAAATAATTTTTCCTTTGCATGGAAATTTACAACGAAAAGGTTAAATTTCACTTTTTTTTCTTTTTTGTGTGGGGGTAAAAACACGGGAATTGTTTAAAACCTACATAGCTACAATTTGTGGGGCCCAAATTTTTTTGCCGCAATTTACATTTTTCCCCGGGGGGGAATTTAAAACCCTTGTTTTGCTGGTGTGCTGACCCCCAAAAAACCGTCATTTTCAACGCCCCCAAAAAATATACATTTTTTTCCCGTAGCAAAAAATTCAAAGCGAAATTTAAAAAACACTTTTATCCCCTGGGTTTTGTGGGGCGGTAGGAAAAAAACCAATTGGGAAAACGCAAAAAAGCCCAAAGTTTGTGGTGGGCCCCAAATTTTTTTGCGCAAATTTCATCCAAGGGTTTAAAATTAAAAAGTTGTTTTGCGGGGTCTGACCCCCCAAAAAACCGTTTATTTTTCAAAAGCCAAAATTTAAAATTTTTCCTGTAGCATAAAATTTACCCAAACGAAAGGGTTAAAAAACACTTTTATCTCTTGTTGTGTGGGTAGAAAACACCAAAATTTTAAAAAACGCTTTCCAAAAACAACTATTTGTGGTGGCCCAATTGTTTTTGGGGCAATTTACATCCAAGGGGTTTAAATTAAAAAGTTTTTTTGGGGAGTGTTTCTTGGCCCAAGAAACCGTCAATTTTTTAACCCCCAAAATATATAATTTTTCCCGTAGCATAATTCACAAGCGAAGGGTTTAAAAACAAAAATTTAAACTCTTGTTTTGTGGTGTAGGGAAAAAACGCCCAAATTTTAACACGCAAAAAGCCAAATTTTGGGGGCCCCCTTTTTTTGGCGGGAAATTTTCAAACCCGGGGTTAATTAAGCGTTGTTTTTCTGGTTTTTGCTGACCCCAAAAAAAACCGTTTATTTTCAATCCTCCAAAAAAATACAAAATTTAACCGGTGCATAATTTTACAAAACAAAGGGTTAAATTTCAATTTTATCTTTTTGTTGTGTGGCGTAGAAAAAACCCTATTGTGACACGCACAAAAACTAGGTTTTTGGGGCCCCAATTTTTTTGGCGGGAATTTTTAAAAAAGGGGGTTTTTTTAAGCGTTGTTTTGTGGTGTGTGACCCCCAAAAAACCGTCAATTTTTAACGCCAAAATTTATACATTTTTCCTGGAGCTTTAATTTTACAAGCGTAGGTTAATTATCACTTTTATTTTTTGTGCTTTGGGGTTTGAAAACACACAATTGTAAAAACGCAAAAAAACCAAACTAGTTTTGGTGGGGCCCCAAATTGTTTGGCGCAATTTACATCCAGGGGTTTTTAAATTAAGCGTTTTTTGCTGGGGGACCCCAAGAAACCGTCATTTTCAACGCCAAAATACATACATTTTCCTGGAAACTAAATTTACAAGCGAAGGTTAAAATTTCAATTTTATCTCTTGTTGTGTGGCGTAGAAAACCCCGCAAATTTTTAACACGCTACAAAGCTACTATTTGGGGTGGGGCCCAAATTTTTTGGGACAATTTAAAATCCAGGGGTTTTAAAAAAAGCGTTTGTTTTTTTGGTGTGCTGACCCCAAAAAAACCGTCATTTTTTTAACAACAAAATAAATACATTTTTCCCGTACCAAAATTTACAAGCGAAGGTTAATTACAATTTTATCTCTTGTTGTTGGGCGTAGAAAACCCAATTGTTTAAAACCGGGTCCAAAAACTTTCTAGTTTTTTGGTGGGGCCCCAAATTTTTTGGGCGCAATTTACATCCAGGGGGAAAATTTAAACGTTGGTTTTTTGGGTGTTTTGCGCGCCAAGGAAAACCTCAATTTTTAAAAGCCAAAAAAATATACATTTTTCCCGTTGCATAAAATTCCCCCAAGCGAAGGTTTAAATTTCCCCTTTTTTTTCTTGTAGTGTGGCTAGAAAAAAACGCAAAATTTTAAACGCTTCAAAACTAAAAATTTTTTTGTTTTGGGGGGCCAATTTTTTTTTGGCGCAATTTACATCCAAGGGGTTTAAAAAAAAACCCTTATTTTTTTTGGTGGGCTGCCCAAAAACCTTTATTTTCAAAACCCCAAAAAAATTAAACATTTTTCCTTTAGCATAATTCACAACGAAGGTTTAAATTTCAATTTTACTCTTGTTGTGTGGCGTAGAAAACACCAATTGTAACCCCGCTACAAGCTAATTTGTTTGTGGTGGGCCCAAAATTTTTTGGGCAAATTTAAAATCCAGGGGTTTTTAAAATTTAAACGTTTTTTCTGGTTTGCTGACCCCAAGAAACCGCTATTTTTCAACAAAACCCCAAAAATATACATTTTTCCTGGCATTTAATTTTACAACAAGGGTTTAATTTTTAAATTTTTCTTTGTTGTGTTTGGGGAAAAAAACAGCAATTTGTAACACCTACAAGTACAAATTTGTGGTGGGCCAATTGTTTGGGGCAATTTAATCCAGGGGTTAATTTAAACGTTGTTTTTTCTGGTGTGCTTTACCCCAAAAAAAACCCCTTTTTCAACGCCAAAATTTTAAAACATTTTTCCGAAACATAAATTTACAAAACGAAAAGGGTTAAAATTTCATTTTTTTCCCCCTTGTGTGGGCGGGAAAAACACGCAATTGAAAAAAGCTACAAAGCTAAATAGTTTGTGGGGGCCCAAATTTTTTTGGCGAAATTTACATCCCGGGGGTTTAAATTTAAACGTTGTTTTGTGGGGTGCTGACCCCAAAAAAACCGTCTTTTTCAAAAGCCAAAAAAAATACATTTTTCCCCCTAGCATAATTCACAAAAACCCAAGGTTAATTAAAAATTTTTTTCTCTTGTTGGTGTGGCGTAGAAAACACCAATTGTAACACATACAAACAAAATTTTTTTGGTGGCCCAATTGTTTGGCGCAAATTTTTATCCCGGGGGTTTAAATTAAAAAATTGTTTTTTCCCGAGGGGCTTATCCCAAGAAAACTTTATTTTCAAAAAGCCAAAAAAACATACATTTTTTTTGTAGCATAATTCAAAGGAAGGTTTTAAATTTCAATTTTTTTCTTGTTGTGTGGCGTAGAAAAACACCATTGTAAAAACGCCCACCAAAAAACACTTTGTTTGGGTTGTTCAATTTTTTTTGATATTTTCATCCAGGGGTTTTTTTTAAAGCAATTTTTCTCAAAGGTATCAGTAAAAAAACTTTGGGTTTTTTACCGCCAAAGAAGAAATTCCCGGGGAGCATAAATTTATAAACCCAAGGTTAATTAACCCCGTTTTTTCTTTTATATTCAGTTAAAAAACACAGAGTTTTTTAAAAAGGGTTTTTAAAAAGTCAATTTTTCCTGCCCATTTGTGGGGCGCAATTTAAAAAACCAATTTTACCCCAAGCTTTTAGTGGGTTCATTTTGGCCCTCAAAAACAGGGGGTGTATTTTTTTTATACAGATAACTTCATCAAAAAAGTGCTTTACATTTTAAACAAAAAAGTATGTCAGACAGAGAGGTGGAAGGCTCTTCCCCCTGCGAGTGGGGAGAAAGGGACAAACATTCCAGGCCCCGGGCCCCAGCACAGCAAGGGGGCGGCGCAAACAGGGGCACTCGGGGGAGGGCCCCAACCCCCGCTTTTTCCTTAAGGGGGCCCGGGGTTTGTTTTCAGCAAACCAATGGTTCTTGATTGGGTTTTTAGGTCCCCCCTTCCTCCCCCGATGACATCTGACAAACCCAGCCAAGATTTGGGGGGAACGTCAGACACAAACCCTTTGTTGGCATGGCCCGGGGGCGGGTCAGCGGGGCCCCCAAACCCTTTCCCTCAAAAAACCCGCCTCTGTCCCATCCCGGTTTCCCCCAGCCCGGACTTTCTAGGTTTTTCTGGGGCCAAACCCACTATATAGCGAGGAAGAACAATTTTTAGGGGGCCCGGCACAGCTACTTTGGGAGCGAAGAAAAAAGGGGCCAAAAATCCCCCGCTTCTTGCAGTAGGCGGCAAAATAAGATGTTGAGGGGTGGAAGGGAGGGGCATGTTGTGGGGTTCAGCCTCTGCATACCAAAACCGGGGATTAGTTGTGTTGAGCGATTTTTTGGGAAAAAGTCTAAATCGGCAAGGGTTTTTATGGTGATCGAAATTTTCAGATCATGCGAAAATTTAAAAGGGTTAAAATCTGTGCATCATCTATTAAGATCGCCCCATTTTGGACGCTTCCTGTCATTTTGGCGGCCAGCAAATCAGAATACAGAATAGAGCAGGGTGAGATGTGTGTGCAAACGTCATGACTGGGATGTGTATGGTTGAGATTGGCTGGAAAAATCACATGACCCCCGTTTTAACATAGAACAGCCTTCCTGTTTCAGCCTTATGGTCTCTCAGCGTCTCATAGGAATAGGACGTGCGCTCTGCCTGGGGCCCAAAAACAGCTCAGCGAAATTAGTCTATTTCTGCACAGAGAAACCTCTACTATTAGCTGTGACCCTTCCAAATTTAGTTAGATAGAGATTTGAAGATTTTATGTAGTTAGCTAGAGAATTTTAAAGCAGCATCTACCGCTGTAAAGTCACGGGGGAGCGGGGGGGCCCGCAGGCGAACACAGACAAGCTCTATCTATAAAGAACACTGGATAAAGTTCACCAATACTTAGTGTAGACATTGCACTGCAATATCTTTATTATTAACAGTTTGCTATTGAAATATTTCTGGGATATTGGGCAGCCTGAATTTATATTGGATAAACATCATTTCTAGTAACTGCAGGTCTCTTTGTTAGGTGCAAAACTCCACTTTTATTATCAGTATACATTTCAGATAGGTGTTCATTTTCAATTTTACCCATTCCACCAGTGTTGATATATCCACCATGCAGTTAAATTACAATCCAGCAATCTTGTAGTCAGCACAGGTTGTTTGTTGAAAAAAATACCGTGTATCATACGAAAACATAACAGTACGTGTTTTTTTACTTTTGCGCACCCCGCTTTGTTCATTGACGCAGCATCCACGAAAATCTTAAACAGCAATTCTAAGTCACCACAGGTGAATTTTAAAGGTGGGAAAAAAATACTGTGTATTATACGAAAACATAACAGATACGTATTTTTTGACTTTTGCGCACCAAGCTTTGTTCATTGACGCAGCATCCACGTAAATCTTAAAACAGCAATTCTATAGTCACCACAGGTGAATTGAAAGGTGCAAAAAATACCGTGTATTATACGAAAACATAACAGATACGTGTTTTTTTGACTTTTGCGCACCCCAGCTTTGTTTTATTGACCAGCTTCCACATAAATCTTAAAACAGCAATTCTATGTCACCACAGGTGAATTGAAAAGGTGCAAAAAATACCGTGTATTATACGAAAACATAAAAAGATTACGTGTTTTTGACTTTTGCGCACCCAGCTTTGTTCATTGACGCAGCGCACATGTAAATCTTAAAACAGCAATTCTATAGTCAGCACAGGTGAATTGAAAGGTGCAAAAAATACCGTGTATTATACGAAAACATAACAGATACGTGTTTTTTGACTTTTTTGGGACCCACTTTGTTCATTGACGCAGCCACCACGTAAATCGAAAACAGCAATTCTATAGTCACCCCAGGTGAATTGAAAGGTGCAAAAAAAACGTGCATTGTACGAAAACATAACAGATACTGTTTTTCCACTTTTGCGCACCCAGCTTTGTTCATTGACGCAGCATCCACGTAAATCTTAAAAAAAGCAATTCTATAGTCACCACAGGTGAATTGAAAGGTGCAAAAAATACCGTGTATTATACGAAAACATAACAGATGCGTGTTTTTTGACTTTTGCGCACCCAGCTTGTCATTGACGCAGCATCCACGTTTAAAAACTTAAAACAGCAATTCTCTTGTCACAACAGGTGAATTTAATGTTGCAAAAAATACCGTGTATTATACTAAAACATAACAGATACGTTTTTTTTGCACTTTTGCCCAGTCCAGATTTGTTGATAGACACCTTGCAGTTAAATTTGAATCCAGCAATTTTGTTTTGATTAGAGGATTTGAGAATAGCTGTGATTTGCCGTCTTTTAATAAGAGACTTTCCAAAACTATTCCATACCTTCTCAAATTTTTATTTTTCTGAACATGGAGCGAAATGCAGGTGGTAAGCGAGCAAAGAGGGGGGTAGCACATGGAGGTAGAGGTACGAGAGAAGGTGCTCCTTCCCGTGCTGGCGACAACATGCATGCCAGCGGATCGTTTAGTTGCAGGACCGTCAGGCCTGTCATCACTGGGTCAGGGGCCCCGTGAATTAAGTAATGAACACGTCGCCAATCTGTCCTTCAGTGGTTAATGCAACCTCATCTAGCAGTCTTTCCCCCTCGCCCTCCAGTAGGCACAAATGTCGTCACAGCTCTCAGTCCGTCCAAATAAAAAGCACCCCAAATGTCAACTCTTTTTGTAACCACACTTGGATAATCATTGTTGAAGACCTCTTTGATGAAAATGCGGTTGGGGTCGAAGGAATGTTAAAAGCAAGAGGATGATTTGTCTGTCGACGCCCATTTTTCTGTGCCATCAGAGGAGGTGAAGGAAGCCGGTCAATCGGAAAAAAACCCCGGGCGGTCGGAAAACGCCTTGCGGCCCCTTGTTGAGCCCCGAGCTTTTGGATGCAGAAAGTCAGGACGACCAAGTCACGTGTTATGATGAGATGATGGCGGCATTGCGGGTCCCTTTGGTCTTTTCCGCAGAATTTGCTTGCGGGGCGTTCATCAGTGGGCGAGGAGGGAAGCGTGGGGGAGTGCAATACAAAGTCACGCCAAAAAAAGGGAGAGGGCGGTGCGAAGTCATTATGATTCCGCCAGCCACGGTCAGCGCAAAAAACCCCCTCCTGCTTATCGCCGCAAAAGGGCCGGACCTCTCAAACCCGGGGCTTCTTTTAGAAGATCTGTTCACCCAGCGATGTCATATGCCCCCTTTTCCGTAAAACCATAAGTAAGGCGAGAACCTTAAGTGGTTAACCCCCCCAAAAGTCTTCCATGCAGCGAATGTATGAGTTGAAAAGGAGGGAACACTTGGCCAAAAAAGGGCCCAACCCACCCGGGCCTCCAACCACGTCACACCCCCTTCCCGCCTCCTCCTCCGCCACCACCAAGCGTTCCCACTGCCCATGTTTTCTTAGATCTGATCAGGGTCACCTCCGCTTCACCCCCACCCTCGCCCGGGGTTTCACCACACCCCGATACCCATCCCACCCCCCCTCTTTCCCCCTTTTTACGACCTGCACCCGTACAGCAGCCAGTCTAGCAGCCAGCCCTTTTGTCTTCCAGGGTTTGGGGCAGAAGAAACACTTTAACCCAAAACCCCCCAAAAACCAAAAGCCTGAATGTCAGCATTCCAGGCTTTTGGCCTTGGGAAAAGTTTCCCCTTTCCCTTGGGGAACCCCGATGGGTTCCTTACGTAAAAGGGCCCCCGCCCCGCCCCAAACCAGATTCCGAGCAGGGATTTTTTTGCCAAAAAAAGCCGTCCCCGCCCTGGCCGCCTTTTCATCTAAAATTTCAAGCCGGGTTTTCTGCTCTGTGTCCCGGGGGAAAAACCATTCACACCAAAACATGGACTATAAGCACGGCCAAAGGCCCCTAATTCTTGAAACTCACTGGGTTTAGTGGGGGGGATGTCCGGTGGGGACGGTGGCTTCGGCTCGGCGCCCCTCTTCAAAAACCGGGATGGTGCGGGTTCTTTCCCCCAAAGGTCCTTGGGGGCATCAAGTGCCCAGAGAAACCAGGCCTGTTTAAAAATTTAAACTGTCTTGGAACCGTCCCCCACAGGGAGGGACTGTGGACGGGTCCCCCCGCAAAGGCCCCCTTCACTGGCTGGGGGGTTTCAAGGGCCTGGCCAGGGAAGGGGGGCAATTTTCGGGCGAAATCGCGGCCGCCTTAAGATCGGTAGGCTGGAGCACTCCCCGCCTGGCAAAGGGCATGAACCTTGCGCCCAGT
>JAODAL010063488.1:0-19212 GCA_025379985.1 Phyllomedusa bahiana
GTAACCCTTTTCCAGGGTTTTAAGAGTTTTTACATTTAGATTGGTAGTCAGATTGCAGAGTATAGAGTCTTATCTGGTCCTGATATGTCAAATTATTGTTTCTTGAAATCTATTGTCCAGTTGTGTCAAGTTCTATTTTATTGTTTCTTGCCTATGTCCAAGTCTTAGAGTTCTTTAATCCTTGAGAATATCAGTTTGGTGTTTCTCTAGTTCCTTATGTGCCCTGCTCAAGGAGTTGTTGAATCCAAGAGCCACTTTCTGTATTAGGATCAGTTGTAGTTTAGAGACATTTTGAGGTAAAGCTGTAGGATCAGTTTTAGAGATAAAGGTTCCAGTGTTAGGAGGCAAGTTTTAAGGTAAAGCCACACTTCATTGCTTGTCAGATATATGTAGGCAGCCGCCAAGAAAAGTAGTAGATGGTAAATATGTGCCAATGAGGTTACTATATGGTGTGTCAAAATTTCAGGGATGTCACGCTGGATGGTCCGTCGGTACACCCCAGCTTTCCTGTGAAGCCAAACTGCAGCACCAGAGCAGTTTATGTGCTACCGTAGTCCAAGAAGCTCAGTGGAGCAAAGGAGCAGCTTATTGACATTAGGTTACTAACTCATGTGTTTAGTTAGTATAGCTGTCATGGCGCTTTCATGGGCTCCTTTTCTGGGACAGCTGTAGCAAGGGTGGAAGGCTATCCCCACAGTCTGGTCCGGGCTTTTGCTGGACCTCTTGAGGCCTTTAAAAGTCTGCTTGTTGCAGATCTCAGGTGAGGAGTGTTACACTAAGGATTCTGTTTTGCCATTTCCTTCTACAGGGTGTTGCAGTAAAGATCTTGGGAGGGATCTCCAGGACACTGTCCTCCACCTTGATGTTGGACTCAAACTAAACCATACCTTAGTATGCGGACATACGTCTACTTGGCTGAAGTTAAGCCACATGTTTCTTCTGTGTATGGACTGTAACAGGATGCTGTGTTAACTCCGGCTAGAGACTGTTTTGTTCCTGTTTTCTATACTTTTTGTTTGTTTCCCGTGTAAATAAAAACCACATTGTTTTTGCATCCAAAACGCATATGTGCCTAACATTTTTTAAGCTAATCTCCTACAGTAGCAAAATGATCCATCATTTTTCAGAATTATGTTGAGCAGGGGTGTCAAACTCAAATACACTCTGGGCCAAAATTAGAACCTTGGGCAAAGTTGCAGGAATTCCTTGATATTTATTGAAAAGAATGTCTACAATTGATGAAGTTTTTCTTTGTCATCAGGTATAACAATAAACCTTTACATAAGAAAACTACTTCTCATCCTCATCTGTGTTGATGCGGCATGACAGAATCGTGTCTTTCTCCTCAGGTACTTTTATGCTCCACTGCCTTATGTCCTGGTACGTTCTTAGGGCCAGAGAGAAAGTCCAGTACCAACTTTATTTTTACTAGCAGTAGTCAGTTAGCCCACTGTGTCCTGTGGTCTTCACAGTGCTTCTTATCTGCTGTATGGAGTATCCTGCTGCCTGCAGAAATGCTGGGGCTGAGAGTGAGCTAGAAGAGTTAGGTGTTAAGCCTCGGATCCACGTTTCTCTCTGTGAGCTCGTCTTATCGTATCAGTCATCCTGCTGTGTCTTAATAGTCGTCCTGCTGTCTGAGTTGTTTATCCTGCCACTTGGTCCCTTTCTCTGCTGTATGCAGGAGGAAGGGCTGAGAGAGCAGTGTAATGACAGCTCCTAGCTTCTTCCTCTTGTGCTGCTTTGCTGCTTGACTATTACTCTAAAATATTTTCCATCTCAGTTGAGTCAAGTTCTAGTATAATGTTGTTTGTTGTCTAAGTCCAAGTCTTAGAGTTTTGCAGTCCTTGAGAATATCAGTTTGGTGTTTGTCAAATTCCTGCTGTGCCCTGTTCAATGAGTTGCTGGATCCTAGAGTCGCTCACTGTATTAGGGTCAGTTGTAGTATAGGGATATTTTTAGGGTAAATTTTGGGGAAAGTGGTCCTAGGGTTAGGATCAGTCATAGGACGAGGTTTAGGGGAAAGCCATACTCCATTGATCATCAGATATATGTAGCGAAAAAACAAGCTACTATTGTTCCTCAGGAGTTTGCAGAGGGTCATCACTGGGCAGTTTCAAGAGTTTGTAATAAGCAAAAATTACTCTTTATTACATTTTTCCTCCAGCAAATGTGTGTAAAACAGCAGTGGAAGTGATTTTTAATTGAGGAACTCTTCATTTTATAAAATATATTCAGAAAATATATGCACAAACATTATGACAAGATTATTACAAATAGCAGGAACTCTTCTGCCATTGAGTTCTTTCCTACCGTTTGTTTTGTTGCATGGCAGATGCTCAAGATCCTTGTATCTCAGCTTACCATGCTGCACACCTGGAGCTTGTTATTTGCTTCTAGTTTCTATGAAGTTCAGCTAAATATAGCAGTCTGGTTGTAGAGTAAAGATTAAGGTCTTGTTTAGACCTAATATGTTAAATTATAGTTTGTTGAAATAAATCTATTGTCTTGTCCAGTTGTGTCAAGTTCTACTATATTGTAAGTCTTAAGAGTTTTGCAGTCCTTGAGTATATATGTTTGTTTTTGTCTAGTTCCTGCTGTGCCTTGCTCAAGAGGTTGCTGGGTACTAGAACCACCTACTGTATTAGGGTCAGTACTAGCTTAGGGCCGTTTTTAGGGAAAGCTTTAGGGTCAGTTTTAGAGATAAAGGTTCCAGTGTAAGTCAAACATTCTTCAAGATAATGTGTGTTAAACAGTAGTGGAGATGAACTCTCCTGTCATTTCATGGTCTCCTTCTTATTAGGTCAGCAGGAGTCTCTGTGTTAACTCTTCTGTTCTTCTGTAGTGGTTTAACGGGGTTGCATGGCAACTGCTAAGGATCCTTGCTTGTCAGCTGACCTGGTGGTACTCCTGAGCTCATTAGCTACTTCTAGTCTATATAAAGCTCAGTTGAATCTGTCAGTCTTGTTGCAGAGTATACATCAAAGCCATGTCTAGTCCTGGTATATTAAATTATTGCTATTGTCTAGTCCAGTTGTGTCAGGTTGTAGTAAAGAAACCAACTGTATTAGGGTCAGTTGTAGCTTAGGGTCATTTTAAGGAAAGTTTAATGCTCATTTTTAGGGATAGAGGACCTGGTGTTAGGAGCAGTCATGGGAAAAGTTTAGCGGAAGTTGTAGGGATAGTATTTAGGATCAGATATCACTACTACACTCTCATTTCTGGAGTGAACCTCCACCAGCCGTGTATCTATCTGTCATGGGGGCTGTTGCGGGTGCTGTCGCCCCCCCCGACCGCCACCCTGCTCATAGGGGGTCCGGCGCAGGTGCCGCGGCCGCCTGCGACCATCCCCCTGCTTCCCGGGCACCGATGCCTGCTCACTTACCCGTCCACGCTCCTGTGCACGCTGCTCCTGCTTGTCCCGGCCATTGCGCGCGACGGCTGGTCTTGATTTAAAGGGCCAGTGCACCGGTAATTAGTAATTGCCGGCCGCTGGTCCTATCTAAGGTATATGCCCCCTGCATTCTCTGCCAGATTGTTGGTGTGCGTTAGTTTGTTTAGAGAAAGTTTTGGAGTTCCGTATTGATTACTCATGTACCAGTCCGTTCCGCTATGTTTTCTGACCTTGCCTGTTTGCTGCCTGCCCTGACCGTCTGCCCGTCTCTGACCACGAACCTCTGCCGCCCATCCTGACCTCCTGCCTGTACCCAACTACGCTTCTGGATTAGTCTCTGTACCACGCATTATCCCGGCCGCCATCGCAAGCAAGTCACGTCAGGGGTAGCGACCTAATAGCCTCACGCCGCAGCAAGTCCATCCCGCTTTGCGGCGGGCTCTGGTGAATACCGGGGGCTACTTAGACTCCGCTCCCTGGCGTGGCTGAACTATTATCGCTTGCGGTGGTCCAGCGAATCCACCAAACCCTTACAGTACAATCTGGTCATGGATTTCGCAAGGGTACCTTTGCCTGAGCTCCAGGACGTCACGACGGCCGTCGCTCAGCAGAGCCAGCCTATTGACCAGCTCACGGCCATGATGCAGAACCTTTCAGCCCATCTACCTCCGCCTCCGGCTGCTGCCGCTACGCCAGCACCAGTTGCTCCTGCAGCCATGGCTCTACCTGCTCCTGCACCGAGACCTTCTCTGCATCTGCCACTCCCCTCATGCTATGATGGACCCCCCAAAGAAGTGACGAGGCTTCATCAGTCAATGCTCCATCCACATCGAGATGTTGGGGCATCAATTCCCTACCGAGCGGGCTAAGGTGGCCTTCATAATTAGCCTCTTATCGGAGGAAGCCTTGGCCTGGGCCACTCCGCTATGGGATCGAGGAGATCCCTTGACGGGCAAATCTGCAAACCTTCCTCCAGGGGTTCCGCACCGTCTTCGAGGAACCTAGACGCACCTCCTCCGCTGCCGCAACTCTGCTCCATCTCCGTCAGGGCGACTCCACTGTGGGTCAGTACTCCATGCAGTTCCGCACTCTAGCCTCAGAACTGGACTGGAACAATGAGGCATTGGTGGCAACCTGCTGGAAAAGGCCTCTCTGGGCGCATTAAAGACGAGCTCGCAGGGCAGGACCTGCCAACCACGCTGGATGAACTGATTCGGTTGGCCACCCGAATTTACAGAAGGTTTGCCGAGAGACAACAAGAGCTCCGCCTCCAACGGGAAGTCACCTGACCATGCCGTTTACCTCGCCTGGCTTCCGTTTTTCAACGACCTCCACTTCCTCCGCAAATGGTTCCTGAGGACGAACCCATGCAGGTCGAAAGGGCTCACTTGACCCAGGAGGAACGCTCACAGCGTCGTCAGAGGCAGCTATGTTTCTACTCTGGCGGTTCTGGCCACTTCATTGGGGACTGTCCGGTGCGACAGGGAAACTCTCGCACGTAGGGCTCGCAGGAGAGGCATCCCTAGATGTCAGTGCTGCCTCTCCCCATCTGACCATTCCCGTAAATCGTTGGGAATTTGCCGGACAGCACCTTTCAAGCCGCCGCCCTTTCCCTTTAATTCGGGGTCCACTGGAAATTTATCAGCCACGCGCTGGTGTCCAAGTTTTGTCTCCCGGTGACCCTCTGCAGAAACCATGTTCGTCTCCTCTGTCAGTGGCCAAAGCCACAAGGATGGGTATTCGGTTTCTGCACTGCGCCCCTCACCTTGCAGATAGGCGCCCTACACAAGGAGACTCTGAAACTTCTCGTTTCTGCCTCACTTTTCCCCTTCTGAAACCTCCTGGGCCTTCCTTGGTTGCAAGAGCATGCTCCAACCCTAGACTGGAACACAGGCGAGATTATCCGTTGGAGTCCACGTGCCACTCGCGATGCCTTCCTGTACTCCGTCCTGCTCTACGGTGCGCCTCTGTAAAGTCTGCGCAGCCTCTGCCAGGTCTGCCCACTCCTTACCAGGATCTAGCCGACGTCTTTTCCGAAAGACAGGCCGAAACTCTTCCTCCGCACCAGCCGTTCGACTGTCCTATTGACCTGCAACCCGGTACTACTCCTCGCCGTGGCAGAGTCTACCCTCTTTCTGTCCCGGAGACCAAGGCGATATCGGATTATATTCAGGAGAATCTCCTTAAAAGCTTTATACGCAAGTCCTCTTCGCCTGCGGGGGCCGGATTCTTCTTTGTCAAAAAGAAAGATGGAACTCTCCGGCCCTGTATCGATTATCGGGGACTTAATAAAATCACAATAAAAAATTGATACCCCCTGCCTCGGATCTAGGAGCTGTTTGATCGCTTGCTTGGCGCAAAAAAATTTTCCAATTTTGATTCACGCGGAGAATAAATCTTGATTCGTATCAGGTAAGGTTAAGAATGGAAGAAATCATTAAATACACGAGATGGACACTTCGAATATCTCGTCATGCCGTTTGGTCTCTGCAACACTCCGGAGGTGTTCCAGAACTTCGTCAACGAGATCTTCCGCGACCTTCTCTACGTCTGTGTCATTGTCTATCTGGATGACATTTTTAACTTCTCTCCAGACTCGCCGCCAAACCCCGTCCGCCAGGCGCTCAGACGTCTCCGTACCCACCCGCTCTATGCCAAACTGGAGAAATGCTGTTTTTGAACGCACCTCGTTGCCCTTCTAGGGTACATTTGTTTCGGATCAAGATCTCCAAAGGATCCCTCTAAGCTTTCAGCGGTCTTGCAGTGGCCCCGACCGGTGGGTCTCCGGTCCATCTAGCGTTTTTTTGGGGTTTGCAAACTATTACAGGCAGTTCGTCCCGCAATTCTCCACGCTGGTGGCCCCACTGGTGGCCCTTACAAAGAAGAATGCTAACCCCAAATCCTGGCTTCCCGAAGCCCAAGAAGCCTTTGATCGTCTTAAAGCAATATTCGCTTCAGCTCCTGTTCTGTCTCGCCCAGACACGCAGCGTCCATTTGTCCTAGAAGTGGACGCCTCCTCAGTAGGTGCCGGCGCTGTCCTCCTTCAAAAGTCCTCCTCTGAGAGATTGCGTACTTGCGGCTTCTTTTCCAAGACTTTCACTCCTGCTGAACCAAATTACATGATCGGTGATAGTGAACTACTGGCCAAAAGGTAACCCTATAAGAATGGCGACACTTGCTGGAGGGAGCTCCCCATCCAATTGAGATCTTCACCAATCACAAAAATCTCCTTTATCTCCAGTCTGCTCAGCGATTGAATCCTCGACAAGCCCGGTGGTCGCTCTTCTTCGCCTGCTTTAATTTCCTCCTTCCCTTTCGGCCAGCCGAAAAGAACGTCAGGGCGGACGCACTCTCTAGATCCTCGGACACTGTGGGCCTATAGCCGCCTCTGCAGCACATAATTCCTCCTGAACGTCTCCTGACGGCGGCCCCCATGGATCTTCAACACCTACCCCCTGGGAAGACCTACGTCCGCCCTGCGATGCGGCCTCGAATCCTTAAGTGGGGATATTCCTCTCGAACAGCAGGCCATCCTGGGGTCCACAAGTCTTTACAATTGATCTCTCGCTACTATTGGTGGCCCACTCTCGCTCAAGACATTAGAGACTTTGTCCTAGCCTGTACCTCCTGTGCCCGTAACAAAGTCCCTCGTCTCAGACCCGCGGGTCTGCTTCAGCCTCTCCCGATGCCAGAAAGACCTTGGTCCCATATACCCATGGACTTTGTTACGGACCTCCCGGCCTCCTCTGGTAACACGGTGATATGGGTAGTGACTGATAGATTCTCGAAGATGGCTCACTTTGTTCCCCTGCACCGGGTTACTCTCTGCTCCTCAGCTGGCCCAGCATTTTTTCCACCACATTTTCCGGTTACATGGTCTTCCATTGCATGTTGTCTCGGATAGGGGGTCCAGTTTGTTTCGAGATTATGGCGGGCTCTATGTGGTCAGTTGCGGATTCAGCTACACTTCTCATCTGCTTACCACCCTCAAACCAACGGGCAGGTAGAGAGGGTTAACCAAGTTTTAGGTACCTACCTACGACATTTTGTATCCGCCCGTCAAGATAATTGGTCCGACCTCCTCCCCTGGGCGGAATTTTCATATAATTCTCTAGACTCAGAATCCGCTGGAGCCTCTCCTTTTTTTGTCGTGTTTGGGCTACATCCCCGCCCGCCTCTCCCTCTGGCCACCTCGTGTCATGTTCCTGCTGTGGATGCCCAGGTGCGTGACATCAAGGCACTCTGGCAAGCCACACGACAGGCCCTTCTACGGGCCTCCGCTCGCACCAAGGCCCAGGCCGACAGGTACCGTAGACCTCCGCCCCTATTTAAGCCAGGTGATAAGGTTTGGTTGTCCGCCAAATATATTCGGTTCAAGGTGCCCAGTTATAAGTTAGGCCCTAAGTATTTGGGCCCTTTTGTTGTACTTCGGCAACTAAACCCGGTGTCCTACAAGCTCCGCTTGCCTCCCACTCTGCGTATCCCGAACGCCTTCCATGTTTCTCTCCTCAAACCTGTGGTGCTGAATCGCTTCTCCCGTGGTTCTGTCTCGCCTTCTCCTGTGGCCGACTCTGATAACATCTTTGAGGTCAAGGAGGTGCTGGCAGAGAAAACAGTGAGGGTGAAGCGGTTCTTTTTGATTGACTGGAAGGGATTCGGGCCGGAGGAGCGTTCGTGGGAACCTGAGGCTAATCTGTCTCCTGACCTCCTCTCTAAATTTCGTAAAAAAGAGGGGGAGACCTAACGGGGGGGTACTGTCATGGGGGCTGGCGCGGGTGCCGTCGCCCCCCGCGACCGCCCCCCTGCTCGCAGGGGGTCCGGCGCGGGTGCCGCGGCCGCCCGCGACCATCCCCCTGCTGCCCGGGTCCTGATGCCTGCTCACTTACCCGTCCACGCTCCTGTGCATGCTGCTCCTGCTTGTCCCGGCCGCCGCGCGTGTACCCGCTGTTTAGGCCGCGCTTGCGACAGCTGGTCTGGACTTAAAGGGCCAGTGCACCGGTAATTAGTAATTGCCGGCCACTGGTCCTATATAAGGTATACGCCCCCTGCACTCTCTGCCAGATTGTTGGTGTGCGTTAGTTTGTCTAGAGAGTGTTTTGGAGTTCTGTATTGATTACCCGTGTACCAGTCCGTTCCGCTACGTTTCCTGACCTTGCCTGTTTGCCGCCTGCCCTGACCGTCTGCCCGTCTCTGACCACGAACCTCTGCAGCCCGTCCTGACCTTCTGCCTGTCCCTGACTACGCTTCTGGATTATGTCTCTGTATCACGCATTACCCCGGCCGCCATCGCAAGCAAGTCACGTCAGGGGTAGCGACCTGGTAGCCTCACGCTGCAGCAAGTCCATCCCACTTTGCAGCGGGCTCTGGTGAATACCGGGAGCTACTTAGACTCCGCTCCCTGGCAAGGCTTAACTATCATCTCATGCGGTGGTCCAGCGAATCCACCGAACCCTTACACTATCATTATTCTCCCACTGTCCATTACTGAATCATCTACTGGAGAGTCTTTCTTCTTTCATTGATACAAGCTTCATATAGTTATTTCTAGCAATAGCTGGTGTACTGCCCTTTTTGGCTTGTTGTTTGGAGTCCACCAATATTATTATAGGATATTTAGTTGCTACAATCATTTCAAGGAAGGAAATTTAACGGGTTTGTAAATTGAATAAGGTTTTTTAATTTTGTTTAGTAGTGGAATGAAATTGAAAAGGAAAAGTTTGGAAGAGCAGCACAAAATGCTGGAATAACACCAAACTCGAGAGCTTTTCATGAACCTATTTGAAATGGAAATTATTAACAGGATAGGTCATTTTTTTTACTTATAATAATTTTTATTGGAACAATTTTATACATAAACATATAAAAACATGCATACAAAAGATGGACAAAGGCACTACTACATAAGTACGAGGGTCCAGTGAGTAAATAATCAATTCGTCATGTAGGCCTTCCGAGATAGCCTGAAGGACCCTTTTCCAAAAGGGCCGTAAGGCCTGGCATCCCCACCATATATGGGACATCGACTCTGCCTCCTGATTGCACCTCCAACAGGTATCAGGGACATTGGGATACCACTTATGAAGCAGAGTCGGCACTCTATACCATCTGGAGAGTATCTTAAAGCTTGTTTCCTGCGCTTTGCAGGCTATCACTGCTTTGTGAGTGAGATAAAAGCACTGTCTCCATTGTTCAACAGTAAAAGTCCTCCGTAGCTCTTTCTCCCATGTTTTACAGTAATGAGGGAGATCTTGACAAGAGGAGGAGATCAGCCACTGATAGATCAAGGAGATTAAATGCCTGGGAAGCGACGGAGCGACACAAAGTCTCTCAAATGGTGAAAGTGCTCGAAAAGAGACCCCCTTCGCGATGACAGAGGCGAAGAAGTGTCGAAGCTGCAAATATTCAAAGTGGTACCTAGGAGAAGGGGGAAGGTCCAGGGTCAAATCCGAAAGGGGTTTTCGGGGCCCACCTGACCTGTACCTGTACTGCGAGGAGCGGGCGAGACTTAGAACTCCCCAGGAAGGACCTGCCCGAAGTGCCTGGAGGAAATAAATGGTTGTCCGAGATAGGAAACAGGGGACCCATTAAATCTAATAGAGGTACTGGGACCCTAGACCTCAGTATAATGGATAACGTATGGGCTGCGCTGAAGGACAGAAGTTTGGGGTCTCGAGTTGAAAGGTTCTGGGCCCACGGGAGAGAAAGTATAGCCTGGGGAGAGACTGTCTGTGCGACATATACCCAGAGTTTATCCTTGGGGCTATGGACGGTAATTTTTTTTAATAAAGACCTACATTTAGTATTTCAGATTTTGGAGATTTGTTTCTAAACTTGGGTTTAATCTCCAGGACGGCAGCTAAGGAGGATTAGTGACCTCAATAAGAACATTATTAGCCAAAATAGCTCTTCATTTTTCACTATTGCCTATGGAAATTCTGGATATGGAGCATCCGATCTGTTGGTAAAAGGACTCACAATGGTGCTTGGTTTTGAATTGATGGAAAATAAAGGGGAAAGATAGATTCTTGAGAAGCCACATTTTGAAGGACAGATCTGAGATAGTCCTAGTGCACTCTTCATCCAGTGATAAGACAAGAGACGGTGTTTGATGTCCGCAGACCACATCTCTAATATCAGTAAATCTTTCTGTTCCACCAGTGGTTTGGTGATTTTCCATAAATCATGTAAAACGCTTGGTCAAATACTGACTAGTTGAGCAGCAAGTCAATTGGCCAAATGTTTAGGTCCAGGTTGGGGAATGATATTGGTGTAGAGTTTGTTGGGTTGTCTTCGGTTTTCTACATTTCTGGTAGAGCGACCATGGAAGCATTGAAACAGCACCAGTACAAGGGTGTAAATAGAATTCATAGGAACTCATAGCAGAATGAGATGGGCCCCCACCACCTCCTGACAAGAACCTGAAACAGCAGCATACATAGCAATAATTAAAGGTATAAATAATAGAGACACAAAGGGCGACATGTATGAAGATCGGCGCGTCAGAGCGCCCGTTTTTGCCCGATTTAAAGTGAAAGCTCCGCCTCATTTATGTCGGCGCCCGAAGTGCACTCATACATGCGGTGTAAAGTTTACTGCGCCTCGCCAGTGTGTGATGCGCAGTGCGGACTTAGGCTCAGAAGGACTGTATTACGATTCTAGACAGGCTGGAAATCAGCGAAAAATCATTAAACATGTTAGTGAAGAGCAAAAAGAGTTGTCTTTCAAATAAATGAATGAATGAATGAAGAGAAAAATCAAATTTGAATAAAAGACATAGCAATGTATAAAAAAAGTTGATCGCTTAAAATTAAAGCAAATATATATAAGCTCTCCAAAGAAAGAAAGAATAGCTAGAACAAGTCTTAAAAAATGGAGAGAATTTAACTAATTTTACATTAAATAAGCCAATGCAGATGTTGGACAGATGTGAATTTTGGTCTGTTGTTTTATTAAATAATGAAGATGTATTTGTACAGATGTTCATTTTGGTCTATTGTTGTAATAAAAAATGAAGATGTATTTGTTCTTCATTCACATTGTATTCTATTTTGTATGTCCAGCAAGAGCCAGCACAGCACAGGTCTGCCTGGGACCTGTGGTTCTCCAAGCAGGATTTCTATGTTCCCAGGGCTTAGTTCTGGACTTATTTACAGACGTATTTACATCCGTAAATACATCACCAACTGAGCCTAAAATAAGGAACAAGTAGCTTAGAATGGCTACCAATGGGAAATCCGGACGTATTTACGGTCGTAATGGGGAATGTATTTCCGACACGAAATCCATTGCAAATACGTTGCAAATACGTGTCACAAAGTGTCCCGATCATACAAAGTGTGGCACGTATTTGCAATGTCATTCCGGAACGGATTTTGCGTTGGAAATATATTACACAGTATGAAGAATAAAATGGATTGGTCATTGAGATGAAGTAGTTAATAAACAGACATATCCAAGTGCTGGAACAATTAAATCAATGTATTAATACATTTTTGACAATAACATTAATGACAATATATATATATATATAAGCTTCAAAGAAAAAAATATCCACTACCAAATGTATTCCAAAGTCCGTAGAAATTACACTAATGTAACAGCACATAAGCCAATGCAGATGTTGCACAGAGGTTGGACAGATGTTTTCTTACACATTTTCCATAGCAACAATTTTAGATGTATTGGGGCTGCTTAGAAGTTTAATGAAATTCAGTATATCCAACAAAAGGCTTGCTGGGACCTGTCGTCCGCCAAGCTGCATTTCTTGCTTTATTATTTATTCTTCTTGACAATTCATTTATTGTAGTAGTGTACTGCTGTAAGTGTAGAACTCGAGTGCATTACAAGCATTCCACGCTCCACTTCAACTTCTCCGGTCAGATAGACCACATTCAACTAGGCCTGCCTGTTGAGCGCTGCAATGCGCCTCACTTTGCCGACCCGTGATCATGCATGCCTCCGAGTTTTCGAATTTGCCCCGTCCCGCCCCAGAGCGCCCACGATGCGCCCATTGCACACCCCTTTATGTTAGGCGCAGCCGAAAGTGGCGAAGGTTGCACCTAACAGCGCATCCCTGCGTCTGAAAGGGGATTCAAGCCGGTGAGGCGCAGTTTTCGCCAGAAAACAGGCGCAACTCCCAATCATACATGTCGCCCTATATGTTTGGAAATCAGAAAAATCTCTTCCATTTTTGAAGTAGTTTAATGCACCACAACCTGTTCACTTAGGGACCCCCAATAATATCTTCAGACATGTTATAAGGTGATACTGTGCTGGATATTCCCTTTAAAGAAATCCAGGTGATGTCACCTGTATGCAGATACAATGGAGGCCACTGACCTTCCATCACTGGACACACAGAGCACTGACCTCCCATCTCTGGACACACAGGACACTGACCTCCCATCTCTGGACACACAGGGCACTGACCTCCCATCTCTGGACACACAGGGCACTGACCTCCCATCTCTGGACACACAGGGCACTGACCTCTCATCTCTGGAGACACAGGACACTGACCTCCCATCTCTGGACACACACGACCCTGACCTCACATCTCTGGACACACAGGGCACTGACCTCCCATCTCTGGACCCCACAGGGCACTGACCTTCCATCACTGGACACACAGAGTACTGACCTCCCATCTCTGGATACACAGGGCACTGACCTCCCATCACTGGACACACAGAGTACTGACCTCCCATCTCTGAACACACAGGGCACTGACCTCTCATCTCTGGACACACAGGGCACTGACTTCCCATCTCTGGACACACAGGGCACTGACTTCCCTTCTCTGGACACACAGGGCACTGACCTCTCATCTTTCGACACACAGGGCACTGACCTCCCATCTGTGAATAAACACGGCACTGACCTCCCATCTCTGAACACACAGGGCACTGACCTCCCATCTCTGGACACACAGGGCACTGGGCTACCATCTCGGACACACAGGGCCACTGGGCCTCCCATTTTCTGGACACACAGGGCACTGGTCTACCATCTCTGGACACACAGGGCACTGGTCTCCCATCTCTGGACACACAGGATACTGACCTCCCATATCTGAACACACAGGGCACTGACCTCCCATCTCTGAACACACAGGGCACTGGTCTCCTATCTCTGAACACACAGGGCACTGACCTCCCATCTCTGGACACACAGGGCACTGATCTCCCATCTCTGGACACACAGGGCACTGACTTCCCATCTCTGGACACACAGGACACTGAACTCTCATCTACAGACACACAGGGCACTGACCTTCCATCTCTGGACACACAGGGCACTGACCTCCCATCTCTGGAGACACAGGCCACTGACCTCCCATCTCTGGAGACACAGGCCACTGACCTCCCATCTCTGAACACACAGGACACTGACCTCCCATCTCTGGACACACAGGGCACTGACCTCACATCTACAAACACACAGGACACTGACCTCCCATCTCTGGACACACAGGACACTGACCTCCCATCTCTGGACACACAGGGCACTGATCTCCCATCACTGGACACACAGAGCACTGACCTCCCATCTCTGGACACACAGGGCACTGACCTCCCATCTCTGGACACACAGGGCACTGACCTCCCATCTCTGGAGACACAGGCCACTGACCTCCCATCTCTGGAGACACAGGCCACTGACCTCCCATCTCTGAACACACAGGACACTGACCTCCCATCTCTGGAGACACAGGGCACTGACCTCTCATCTACAAACACACAGGACACTGACCTCCCATCTCTTGACACACAGCACACTGACCTCCCCTCTCTGGACACACAGGGAACTGACCTCCCATCTCTGGAGACACAGAGCACCGACCTCCCATCTCTGGAGACAGAGGACACTGACCTCTCATCTCTAGACACACAGGGCACTAACCTCCCATCTCTGAACACACAGGACACTGACCTCCAATCTCTGGAGACACAGGGCACTGACCTTTCATCGCCGGAGACACAGAGCACTGATCCCCATCTCTTGACACACAGAGAACTGATCCCCATCTCTTGACACACAGAGAACTGATCTCCCACTTCTGGATTACAATAGCACTGACCTCTCTATGGACACACAGGGCACTAACCTCCCGTCTCTGGACACACAGGGCACTGACCTCCCATCTCTGGACACACAGAGCACTGACCTCCCATCTCTGGACACACAGGGCACTGACCTCCCATCTCTGGACACACAGAGCACTGACCTCCCATCTCTGGACACACAGAGCACAGATCTCCCATCCCTGGACACACAAAACACTGACCTCCCGTCTCTGGACACACAGAACATGTAAGAGGTTCATGTAGGTGCATGTGGCCGGCTCTCCAATCCCTAAGGACAAATGCTCCATGTAATACAAGGGTTGACTAGATGAACCATGTGGTCTTCTGTTCTCAATCTGTCTATATATTTCTACTATGCATGTGCCAGCTTATACTGATGGGGTGGACGTGGGGCCCCAAGGAGGTTTGCTGAGTCCGGGAGCTTTTCCCTTCTTGTGAAAGTCTCCCGGACATTTTGGGAGAGTTCCGATTACGTAGTTATTACTTGAGTTTTTCATTCCTCATCCCCCATTGACTTCAGTGATGAAATAAAGATGAAGTTTGGTTTTAGTTTGTGTCCATAAAATAAATGGAATCTGCCAACTGGTGAATGATAGTTACTGCAGGAAATGTGATGTGAGACCAGATGAACCCCCCATAAGATGATGGGGTCCACAGGCAATGCATGCTCAGTCATCATGAAGATGATTGACAGGGCCTTATTTAGGCTGAATCACACTCAGGGTGGGGAAATGAAAATGCCATATTAACCCTTCAATGACAGCTGGACACTATTTTTGGGTTCTTCCAAGAGCTATAACGTTTTATTTTTCCATCTACATAGACATATGATGTTTTCTGCAGCTCGAGATGTACTTTTAAGTGCTGCCTGTGACCAAACCATGTAATGTACTGGGAAACCGAAAAAAAAAGAATTGGGTTGAAATGTGAAAAAAACCTTTACTTGTGCCATGTTTGCAGGGTTTCGGCATCTGAAGGGGTAATGCACTATACTAATTAGAAAACCAAAGTGAATACCCTTACCAGATGATTTAAGTCATTAGCAACAGGTGTCAGCTGTATCCAACAACCATGGAGGAGGCCAGGAAAGGGTTACAGACTAAGTTTAGGTTCCTATAGTTGAGGACAAAGATCTTCCAAGAACAACGCTTCTGGCATCATGAGCTCTTCCACTATTTTATCCTGACACATTGCACGTCACCCACTATAGTCTATAAATGTATAAATTATCCATCATATTCCCTATGTGTCATTTCAGACAGGGACATCTGCCATAAATGTCCTGTAGACGAGTGGCCTGATGAGAAGAAAGTGATCTGTATCCCTAAAGTCTACGAGTTCCTGTCCTATGAGAAGGATCTTCTGGTTGTGGTGTTGTCCATCCTATATTTATTACTTTCTGCCCTCACATTATTCATATTCAGAGTCTTCATCTATTACTGGGACACTCCTCTAGTGAAGGCCAAAATCCGGGCTGGGAGCTTCATCCTGCTGGTCTCCATCTTGCTGAGCTTCCTCTGTGTCTTCTTGTTCCTTGGTCGTCCCTTGGACATTACTTGTTTGCTGAGACAAATGCTATTCAGCATCTTCTTCTCAGTTGCCATCTCTTCTGTTCTCACGAAGACCATCACAGTCTGCATCGCCTTCAAAGCTACCAAACCTGGAAGCTCCTGGCTGAAGATGCTCTTGCTTACGGTCTCTAACTATATGGTTGGGATATGCTCCTCTCTACAAGTTCTCATCTTTGTTGTATGGTTGATTGTATCTCCTCTTTATGTAGAGTTTGACCATCACTCCTATCCTGGGAAGATAATCATCCAGTGCAATGAAGGCTCCTATATCTGCTTCTACTCTATGTTCGGTTATTTGGGGCCCCTGGCCGCCATCAGCTTTCTTCTGGCTTTCATGGTGAGGACATTACCGGACAGTTTTAATGAGGCCAAGTACATCACCTTCAGCATGCTGCTGTTCTGCAGTGTCTTTATCGCCATGATCCCGGCTTATCTGAGCACCAGAGGGAAGTACATGGTGGCGGTGGAGATATTTGCCATATTGGCCTCCAGTGCTGGGGTCCCTGGTTGTATATTTGCTCCAAAATTGTACGTTCTGCTTCTAAAACCAGAACTGAACTCCAGAAATATCATCATGGCAAAAAAAGAAAGTCATTAAAGGGGTTTTGCCACGATCTCATTTCATAGCTCCTGCATCCAGTGTTTCAGCTCTGTTTGCTCAGAAGGGGGCGTGTGTGATTTGTTTGAATTGCATATCATATGACTCAGCAGGATGACATCACCAGGTCTTTCCTCTCTCTAGTCAAAAAAAGTTCTGTTTATTTACAAAGGTACAAGTAGCTACACCGTAGCTTAGAGGTAATGCTTTTTACTTCCAGACACAAGGGGTCTAGGTTCAAATCCCTGCAGGAAACAAACCTGTGTATTTTTTTTTTCTTTATCAATGCACAGAACTGATTGAGGTTTCTTTTTTAATGTACTTGCACTGTTTGACTAATTAATAAGGAGTATAGAGGACAGGTGCAGAATGACAGCACCTGGGGTTTGAACACTCAGTAGCTGTCTGAGAGAAGAGGTTATGTCTTGGCATGTGCGACCAGGACTGAGGAGCTCTCAGCCCAGGTCGTATCCCCTGGAGATGAGCAGTAAACAATGGCTCACTAAAAGGGCAGCTAAAACAAAAACGGTCCAGAATTTTAAATAACAATGAATGGTGAAAATGTTTATTATTTATTTTTAAGCTTCCCACGTCAATTTTACTTCGTGGCAAAACCCCTTTAAGCAGGAATGATGTCCATCACATTACCATTATCTCTCCTAAAAATCTTAGGATTCATTATTGGGAAAGTTGTGCTCATATGTTACGATAAGAATGAATTACTACGGATGTCTGGATTTAACCCCTTAGTGACTCCAGCCATTCATGGAATGTGCACAGGGACAATATGGAATCATTAAAAAATAAAGCACAACCTAAAAAAACAGTCCCTAGCGAGACAAAATCAGGAACAAAATTACAAAAAGTTGCAAATGTTAGGATATGGTGACACTAGTAAAACATGACAGAAACCTGAATCTATTTAATGTAATCTATGGTAGTGGTGAACAATATAAAGTGTTTCTTACGGTTGATGTAAGTAATAGAGCGCACATAGTAGTTAGGAAATAGTACAGTATGACATGGTATAGAGCATGGGAGGGGCTTATGAAGCTACTATATACTTATATATACAATGTGTCACTCATCTTAAGTTACATTCCAGAACTCCTAACTCCAAATATGATCATGGTATAGTACATGGGCAATGCTTATGAAGATGCTCTATTCGGACATATACAGTATATACACTGTATCATTCATATTAAGTCACATTCCAGAACACCTTATACTGAATTTTGGGTTTTTCCCTTGGGCCTCAGGGAAAAGATTTAAAAAGGGGGTGCCCCCGCAGTTAAAAATGCTCTTTCTTCTGTTAGCGAGAAAAGTAGAAGTAAAGAAGGCATTTCCCCCTGAACCTCCTTTCCCGTCCGAGCTGTAGCTGTTCATGGCAGGTGCCCCAGGCCGCAATTCATGGCATGTGACCACGGGGCCTCTGAGGGCTGCACCAGTCTGTGAATGTGAACGTTCCCCTACACCCGGGGGATATCTGACCACTGCTGCAATGGAAAGCGAGAGGGGGGAGGTAATTTTCCCTTTGAATAATTTTGAATTGTTGGTTACAAGCCCCTGCATAGGGACAGATTCCCTAATGTGTTAATAACTGATTGACTCTGTGCCTCACTCTTTCTCTCTTTGTGTATGAATTTCTGTAAAAACTGTCTGAGTTCTTTGACTCCGGAGAGAAAGCAGATTCCCGAGACACTGAAAACTTCTTGTGCGTTTTGTCTCTTTCTCAAGCACGCTATACTAAATAGAAAACCAAAGTGAAGCTCCTTACCAGATGATTTAAGTCTGACCTAAATAGTCTTTGCAAACAGTAGAACTCTAAAAAAAGGAAAATGTCTTTTTTATGTGCAGCGAAGATGGTAAGAAAAATGATTGTAATGATAAAATATGAATTAAATTAATTAAAAAATAAAAGAAAAATAATTTAAAATTTAATTTGTAGAATATTTTTTTTTTCCCCTTCCTCTGCAAAAAATTTTTTACTTATGCTCATACGGGTTTGTGGATGGAAAAAAAAACAAGTAAGGGGCTTGGATGATAAGGGAAAAACAAAAAATGTTGTGTTCGGTTCCGGACGGGAAGTGGATCCCTGGACCACCACAAGGGTGGTGTAAGCCACGCCAGGAAAGGGGAATCTAAGTAGGTCCCGGTTTTTACCAGAGGCCCCCCGCAAAGCGGGGTGGATTGCTGCGGCGGGGTCTTACCAAGTCGTTACCCCTGAATGATTGTTGGGTGGCAGCCCAAGTATTGCGTGGTGCAAAATCGTCAGGCAGGGTGTAGTCGGGGTCAGGGAGAAAGGGCAGGGCAGGCAGCTATGGAGTGGTCGTGGACGGCAGGGGGGTCAGGGCAGGGGGGCGGTTCGTGGTCAAGAACGGAAACGAGGGTTTTGGTACACGGTAGTCATGAGGGGACAATTGGAACGCTTTCTCGTAGGCAAGGCACTAAAAATCCGGGAGGGGGAAAGCGGGCGGAAGCGCCCGGTGAAAAAGAGGCAAATGCCCGGGAATTACCCCTTTTCCGGCGCATGCCCCCTTTTAAAATTTACAGAGCCGGGAC
>JAODAL010063489.1:0-19212 GCA_025379985.1 Phyllomedusa bahiana
CAGGAAATATTTCAATAGCAAACTGTTAAAATAAAATATTCCACTACAATGTCTACACAAAGTCTTGGTGAACTTATCCAGCGTTCTTATAGATAGAGCTTGTCTGTGTTCGCCCGCGGGGCCCCCCTGCTCCCCCCGCCGTGAATTTACAGTGGTAGATGCTTGCTTTAAAAATTCTCTAGCTAACTACATAAAATCTTCAAATCTCTAATATAACTAAATGAAGGATCACAGCTAATAGTAGAGGTTTCTCTGTGCAGAAATAGACTAATTTCGCTGAGCTGTTTGGCCACGGGCAGAGCGCAGGTCCTATCCCTATGAGACGCTGAGAGACACGAGGCTGAAACAGGAAAACCCGCTGTTCTATTAAAAACGAGGTCATGTGATTTTTCCAGCCAATCGCAACCATACACATCCCAGTCATGACGTCCCCACCCCAACATCTCACCCTGCTCTATTCTGTAATCTGATTGCTGGCCGCCAAAATTACAGGAAGCGCCGAAAAAGGCGCGATCTTAATAGACGATGCTCAAATTTAACCTTAATTATCGCATGATCTGGAATTTCGATCACCATAAAAACCTTGCCGATTTCAACTTTGTCGTGAAAAATCGCTCAACACTAGTATACATACATAAACATTTAAAACAGCCCATTTTCCCATTTATCATGCAAAAAAATAAATATAAAACATTAAATAAATAAATTATATAATTAATATAGCTGCATGCATTAAAGTTTGATCTATTAAAAAATCATCTTATTCATTCCACATGTGGAAATATTTTTCTTTTCACCCACAAATACATTTTTTGGTTAGCTAGTACACTATGTGGTACATTAAGGGCCACATGTATGAAAACTGTCTAGATCTAAAACTTTCTTTGTTGCCCTTAGCAGTCAATCAGAGAGCCCATCTAATTTTTCCAGAGCATTATATGAAATGAATGAGATGCTCTCATTGGTTGTTATGGACAACAAAGGGAGTTTTAGACCTAGATATTTTTCATACATATGGCCCTAAATGTTGCCATTAAAGTCTAAAATTTGTCCCCAAAAAACAAACCCTAAGGGCACCTTCACACACCCGGGAAATATTTGCATGTCGGATTCTGCCTTTTAAAAAGTCATCGGACGATGCTACTTTCAATGGGTATTTTACATGTTGTTGCCTGTGAATTTAGGATCTCTTTTTACTCTTGGTTTGAAGTCAGAAATAAGTCTCTTTCATTTCTATGTGGTTTTGAACGCAGATCCGCATGAAAACACCCATACAAATGTTTAGGGCACTTTTTACAAAACAATTTTAGTCTCCCATTGACATCAATAGTAGATTTCCTTGCGATTACTGCATAGAATACAATCAAAGAAGGAACGTGTTCTAAGTTTTCTGTAGGCAAAAAAATGGTCGGCAAAACTATGTATTGTATGAATTACAATGTATATTTTCTTTTGAGGTTAGTGGGAATGCTTTAGTATCAGTTTTAAACAAGTACTGTATTTCAAGTCAGATTTATAATAGTTGTTATGTGGATACAGCCTTATGCCACTTTCTCAATGGAGAAATCAAAAAGCTATGGCTCATGGAAGGTGGGATGAAAAAATGAAAACACATTTACTATAACAATTGCACCAAAATACTGGCACTCCTGCTTTAACCACACTCATTATGCATTTTAGGGTATTTTCCTGTACAAGGGTTTTCCCAAAGGTTTTTGGGAAATTTTTCAAAAAACGACTGAAAACCCACCCCCTACTGTAGATTTTTTAGAAAATCTGAGAAAAAATCTACAAAACTGTGAATTTTTTGATGGTTTTGGGTTTTAAAAATTTAAAAAATTTTTAAAAAATCCCTGGAAAAATGTACATTCTTCCCACCCCGGACAAATTGTACTTTTTCGATGGTTTTTGGTGGAAGGCCAAACTGGGGCAAAACCCAAAAACAAAAACCGTTTCCTAAAACTGTTAAAAAAAGGGCAAAATAATGGGTTTAAATTTTTAATCAGAATCCAACTGGTCTTTTTTGTCACTGGGTGGTTTCGGTACCCTTGATTAAGGGTTTTTGGGCACTTTTGCAGTTCCCAAAAAAAAGGAAACCCCGGCTCCGTGGGAAAAATTTTTGGGACAATTATTTGGGGTGCCCAAGATAAAAACAGCTAAACAAGTAGTTTGGAAAAATTTTCATACAAAGGGCTTAAATTTTTTTACCAGATTTATCGCACATCTTCAGCCAAAAAAATTAGGAAAATTTTCAGACTGTGCTTCCCCTGTATTTAAAATTTTGCCCACCTTTTTCTGGAATGGGGGTTTAAATTTGGAAAGAAAGTTATTGTCTTAGAAAATACTTTTTGCCCAATTCATTGGGGGAAATTAAAGGGATTAATGGGTGAATGTAAAAATTGTAGGAGATGAAGATAAAGATCAAAAGTATTAAGAGCATGGTTAAGAAAAGGCGGTTTATGTAAACAAATTAAATACTGTGAAAAGATTAATAGGGTCTTATTTTTAAAATTTAAAGGAGAAAAATTTGGGGTATAGAATTTTAAACCCACAAGAGAAGGATATAAAGGGCTGATTGTATTCCAGAGAAACTAAATTTAAAAAAATGTTTCTGGGGAAAATGATTAGGGGATTTATAGAAAGCCACTTAAAACAGTTGAAGCAGAAAGACATTTCCCAAATTTCCCTTTTGTTAAAGAGAAAATATCCGTTAGGGACCAGGACTGATTAATTTAAATTAGTACTTTTCCCCCGAGTTGCCCATTAAAAAAGTTTGGGGCTTTTTTTGACACAATTTTATAAAAAATATGGGCGAACCCGTTTGATGAATTGGTTCAAAAAAATTTTTTTACTGAACTGGAATCTTGTTCCAAATTTTAATAAAAGAAAAGTAACTGAAACTTTTTTTTTTATCTGTATGCCCTTCATTATGTTTCCTCTCTATTTACAGAGGGATGTTGAATTTCCCGTCGTGGTAGCTTCCTGCTGTGAAAAAATCCATCCTGAACATAAAAAATTTCCAATTTAAAAAAATATTTCCCAAAAGCATCAAAAATACATCACTTACAGGGCAAAATGCAAAATTTAAAATTTTGTGACAAGGCTCCCACCTTTTGAAAAGGGCCAAAGATTGGTTTCCCTTTTCTAAATGCAAACTGGGAAATTTTTCTGACCCCAAACCCTTTTTTAAATAAGTTTCTAAAATCCCACTTTTCCCAATTTAAAGTAAAGGGAACATCCCCTTAGCATTTAAAATTAATATTGAAACAGTGCCGCATCTAAAGGTGGGGAATGGGGAGGTCTGCCATAAGCAGCATTTTTTTTTTAACGAAAGCATAGCACCCGTGGAATGCTATTTTTCAAAAAATTTTCTAAACTCTCCCGGCCCGAATGTAGAAAAAAGGGCCCAAAACTTTTTTAAAAAAACTAAATGTAAGCAAAGCTCCCGGGGCCCCCAAAAATTCTTGAAGAATTCACCCCGTTTTTTTGTGCCCTGTTCATTAAAAAGCATTTGGGTGTCTTTTCCCCGGGTAAAAAGTGCTAGTAGAAAAGGAAAAAAGGCAAATGTGGTTCCCATCTTGAAGAAGGGATCTAATCTTCCCAGATAATTAGAGACTAGAAAAATTTTAATTTTGGGATTATTTTAAAGTTATTCCAAGGGTTTTTAATACAGGAGTATTTTGCAGAAAATAAAAATTATTTGAAAGCCCAACATTTGGGGAAAAATTCCCAAAATGATTTTTTATAGAAAAAAGGGTTAGTAGAAATAGGGGAAAAAAAAAAGATGGGTTTGGGTCTGGGAAAAATTTTTTTTTTTTGGGCTTTTCAGGAGCATTTTTTCACTATAAACCCCAAAAAAGGCCCAAAAAGGGTATAAATTTAAAGGGTTTATAGTTTTAAAAAAAATAGCTTATAATTGGGTTAAAAGCTGACTATTGGATCATATTCAAAGAGTGGTGGTAAATGGTTCATAGTCTGAATCGTCCCCAGCAGGTTCACATCCTGGGCCTGTTTTTATTCATTTTTTTTATTAATGATAATGAGGCACCAAAAAAGAGGAAAAAAAGCCCTCCCCCTTCACATTTACTTTTCAATAAAACCCCCCCCCCCCAGAAAAACCGAAGAAGAATGTTTAAATTTGAAAGTTTTTTGGGCAGCCCCCAAGAGGAAAAAAACCCGCTGGGCCCGGAAAAACCCCTGCCCGGGGTATCGCTCCGGGGTTTTCCATTTGGACCCCGTTGTGCTCGTTTGCGGGTTTGGTTTTTTTTAGGGGCCGGGGGGCCCGCAAAACCCAAACCGTCCCGAAAAAAAAGGCCACAAACCCGTGCCAAAAAGGGGAATGACCTAATAGTTTTCAACTACTCCAAAAAAGGGAAAAAATTTTACTGGATTATAAACCCAGAGATTAGCCTAATGGCTAAATGAGCTTGTAAAATATTTATTGATGCATATGCAAGTGAGTGTCTATATTTATGCATTATTATTAGCGCAACTTAGGGCTTTTTTGCCCTCAGTAAACTTGCAGGATAAGTATTTTTTTTTTTTTTGTTTTGAGACTCTTGAGGTAGTGCCATTGTGTGGCAAGAAATGCATCAAGTTTTCTCATGAGTGTAAAAGGTGTTTTAAATTCTTTTATGAAGTTTTATATAGCATACCTTTAATATAACACTTTATATCATCTGCAAAGGCTTTTTCTTTATAGTAAGCGTCGGGATTATATTTTTTAACTAAACGTGTTTTTAAATAAGCATGGACTCACAGGACATAACTGCCAATTTATAGAAAGAGAAGCTACTAAGATTAGAAACTAACATAATGAGGGTCATGGTACATCTTAGTTATGAGGAAAGGTCTAAAGAATAAAACTTATTTGGCCTTGTGAAGAGGCAAATAAGAGCAAACATTAATAATTTGTGTAAGTATATAAATGGCCCATGCAAAAAATCTAGTGAAAACCTATTTAATGTAAAACAGCCTAAAAAGACAAAACCCCCTCCGTTTAGAGCAAAAATAAGGAAAGTCTACAGAACTGATAAGCCTTCTTTCCCATAAGAACTTTTAATTTGTAGAAAAGTCTACCTAAGGAGCTGGTCACGCGGGAAAAGTAAATTATAGAACCAATAATACAAATATTATAAAGATTTTTTTATCATTTTTTTTTAAAAATTTTGATTAGTCTGATCGCAATTGGGGGGTCAGGAGTGAAATATTTCCTTTCAGAGGAGATTGGTTGATACCTTATGGGTTCCAAAGTTTTAAAATTACCTTTAAGGCATGTTCACACGGCATCTTGCGGTGCATACCTGTGCGCGCTGCAAAAGATGCCATGTGTTTAGAAGAATGCGCTGCTCAGCGTGTTCCTCTATTCCTGCTACATATACGCGGGAAAGAAGTGACATGTCCCTGCGTTCAATACGCAGCAGGGAAGACAGCAGGTAATCATAGCTCTACATGAGAGGTATGATTACCGTAATTACAAGGAGTTTTTTTGGAGTGCATTGCAGCACAATTACACCCTGAAATACATCCTGAAATAAGCCATGTGAACATAGTCTTACCCCTTCCTTCATCCATATCTCATCACTTGGTTGAACTTAAAAGGGCAATGTCTTTTTTTTTAAAGTACTATGTAACTATGTTACAGAAAACTTCCGTGTCCATAACAAAACAAAACAAAAAAAGTATACATATTAGGTAACAATCCAATGTATACAATTATCTTTTATTTAATCTGTATATTGAACACTGTAGAAAAAAAGGCAAAACAATAAAAACCTATATAAAAATTGCATTTTTTTGTCTAGCTATTACAACTAATGTGATGTTGCGTAACATAAGCAACTTTCAGAGATTTATTGAAAGGATAACTGTAATAATGGTTAACTTAAAAGGATTCATAGGGTCGAGCCCACAGTCTTTTTGTGTCTCCTTGTATTGCTTAGGGCACGGAGGTATTTTCCGGCACACCTGTGGGACAGGAGTCTCCATCTTCATCCTCATGTATTCTCTTCATGTCAGCTCAACTTGTTCTCTTTTCCAGTGCTGATACCTACCAGTATTGCTACTTGACACTTGTTTCAACTTAACTTCTCTCTGTCTCTTACTGAAAGGACACAGACCTCCATCTTTCTTTCCCAATTGTCCCAGCTCCTATCTACTGACTGCTCTTCCTGATTTTTTATTTTCCTCTTCCTTCTTTCAGTGCTTTGGTGCCCCCTACGGTTTGGAAATTAAATTTCCAGCTCTAGGTAACACAGCCTAACAAATAACTTAATAAAAAGTGATAAAAACCCTTTTTTATCCAAACATGGTACAAACATGGAATAATAACATAGATATAATAAAAGTGCTGCTTACCCCTCCAACATACAGTGATTGACAGCTTACTATGTATTTGTGTGTGTACACAGCAAATTTTCCCTCACAGTATGTGGGCAGGGTCAGCAAGACTCTCACTGTCTCTTCTAGGAGCCCTTTTTCAGTTTTCCCCCTCTTCAGTTTTTTGGGGGAAAAATCCGGTTTTAAAGTCATAAAAAAACCTGTGTTCACATACCGTTTCCTTTTTATATTTTAAATCCTGCTCTCAAGTAGGGCAGCATAAACCACTGGATAATTTAAATTTTCAGAAATTTTTAAGACTAAAAAAATTACAAACTATTAAGTAAAAATTTTTTTTTCACATTCCCATTTGGAAATTTTAAAACCTTTACACAATAAATTTGCTACAAAGGCTCCACAATAGATGACTTTTAACTGGCAGAAACCATAGCTGAAATCCTATTTATCATTGACCCTTGATAATGATTTCAGAGGTAGAAAAAGCTATAAACGTGATACAACAGGATAAAATAATATCAAGCTATTATTTTTGACTTAGAAAAAAATTTCACAACGCTTTCTATATACAAATGTTGTCTCGTCATAAACAATCCTGTTCTTATGGAAGCCACCACAGCCACCCACACAGGCATTTTTCCCCCTACACCCGTCATTTTAAAAAACATTTTGGTTATGCACTGAATGGTCCCCCCATGTAATAGATGCACCCTTTGAGTCTGCTGAAAAACCAAGACATTGGTTCTAAGTGGCTTTGCTGAAGCTCATGGGTATTGTCTCAAATGGGAGAGAAGGACAGGGGTTGTCCTGATGGGGAAACACATTTAATATTAAAATTTGAAACCAAAAATTTTACATATCATATAAAAAGACACATTTGCATGTTTTTTTCACTGCTTATATGAAATCAGAATAAACCCTTTTCTTTTTTTTAAGGCAATTGGATTACCAAAATTTTTTAATTTTTTCCAAATGCCAGAATAATGAGAAGAATTTTAAGGCACTTTTATTTCTTTCCGCAAAGTCAAAAGTTTTTCAACACCAAGATTACTTAAACCAAATTTGGGGCAGCCCCCATTTTTTTATATCATTTTTGAAAACTTCTTATTGGTTTTTTTGGGCCCAAAATCTGAGTTAATTTGAGAGCCACCTGTGGATTTTTTTTTAATTTTACACCATAAAAAAACACGCTTCTGTTTTTTAAAAAATCATGGGGAAAGTCAAAAAATTCACCAAGATAACAGGAAATAATTTTGGGCTTGTAGAAGTTTTTTGGTAAACATCCTTGGTGGGAATTTCCAGATAACGAAGGGGTCTCGTTTATCTGTACAAACAATTAATGCCTTAAAACAAGATGGGAAAGTCTAGCCCCTCATATCGCCAGGAAGGAGACTGCTTTTTGTGTCCCCAAATTTAAAATGCTTGGCCGACAAGGCATATAAAACCCCAAAAACAAAAGCCCAAAAAACCTTTTTTGGGGGACATGGGCTCCAAAACAAATGTGCCATAGTTTTGGGGGTAAATTTTCCCCAAAAAACACTTTTTATGCCATATACCTTTTGATATAAATTTAAAAAATGGGAATATACCAAAACTAGGGCATTATATTCCGGGCGCCCTTAAATAAGTACAATGTACCAAATGTGCCCCCCCATAACGCAATGCGCATATTGGGGTAGCATATACATACACTAGTAAAGATACGTATGTCGCGTGGCCAGCTATGTGTGGAGAGAGACATTTCTGAGGAGAGCTCCGTCAACCAGCTGTTATTATCACCAAGTCCGACCACACCAAGGGCAGCAGAGTCAGAAAACAGATCCCCAAAGCACCTAAAGACACCACAGCGGGGGATATCCCCTTTCTAATTACTTTACCCCACTGTTGGACCTTGCAGAGGATCTGCCGAGTTCCCATGCTTCTTCTGCCCCGGAGAAGCCATCTTCAAAGGGCAGCAGGGAGAAGCTCCAACTGCCAGCTCTTGCGCTGGGAGCAGAAAAGGATGAGGCACTGGCCGCAAGCTTAAGCCCCTCCTACTTATCTGTCCCGGTGCTCCCTTCAAAAGCGACCAGCTCAGCTCCACTCCGATCCCGAGTCATGGGGCAGTGACGCATCCCACCAGGAAACAGCAGCTTCGGAGCAGGAGACATGCGGGCCCCCGCGATCATCTGGGGCTTCCTGTGCAATCGCTCCTAGGAGGCCCTCGCAACAGATCAAGGTGGGTACTCGCCGCATTCCCCTAATTTGAAGGCAGTGGCTGCTTCTTGCTCAGATGAAGGCCACCTAGTCATCTGTACAAAGGGATGGACAACCCCACAGCACCCCAAAATGGTGGAGGTCACCCCTACATTAAAATCCTTGCCTACAGCAAGTACTGGATACACTTCTGCACTCATCTCCACGTGCCCACTTGGGGCCGACAAGAGGAAGCCATGCGTGAACATGGTGGCCATAACTCCTCCACAACCTGTTTTTTAGAGCACACGGTGACCATCGTAGCCCCATGGAAGATTGTTGCAGACAATCACACCTCAGCAGCCAATGGTCTCCCCCGTGTATACCCTAGCTCCAGCTCTGGCCGTAGCAAACGTTGGCCCCTCTTTGGTCTCTCTGAGGCCCCTGACAACCACCCCGAAGGTCCCCTAGAGAACCACCACCTCCCCCAGATGGTCTCCATCATTTTTCCACAGGGTGGCCCAGCACCGTTAGTGGGGTCATTATGCAGTACTGGTATAGCTCCGGGAGCCCGAGACACCGCTGGGATGTCACATCTCTCAGATCCAGTGAGCGAGGTGATGTTGAGCCGTACTCTGCACCATCCATTGATGCAGCATAGCCCATCATAGCACTCCAGCCCTAACTCGTCCACATGGGGAGGAAGCTCTACTCGCCATGCGCTTAGCCATCCATCTTCGTTCATGACTCCCATCTGCCATCAGAACGACTCGCGCGCCATCTCGCAGGGTGCGGGTCTTCTTCCTCCTGAAGAAGCGATCCATGCATTCGGTGCCACCGCGAACATGCTAAGCACGTCTACACTGCTTCCCACCAAATTCTATATGAAACAAATGGTTAGCGACCTTCAGCATGCCTAGAAGTAGCACCGATCCCTGTTCACTCCCGATATATCACGCGCCTTACATGAGAGGGTCCAAAAAATGGAGATGCCCAAAGCTCCACCGTAGGTGCCACGATCTCCACCCTGCAATCTTCTATTGCTGAGCAACATGATCGCTATACTCATCTCGTCAATCATATGGACAATCTATAAAGTCAGAATAGAAGAAACAACATCAGAATGCGGGGCCTACCAGAAACCGTTAAGACAGCGGAACTGATACCAACCCTAACGAAGGTGTTCAACAATATCCTGGGCAGGCCAGAGGAGACCGGAATTGTGCATTCGAACTGAGTTTCGACAGAGTGCATGTGACCAACAAGCAGAGGGCATCAACGGCACCCCCAGAAATATATTAAATTTGTAGGAGTTTCGACACACTGTAATTACTCTTAAGGAAGAGATTATGAGAAAAGACTCTAATTGTTTCCTTATTCTCTGTTCCTTCCTGCGATTCCTCTATCCTCTATCCCTTCCCCCTCGCCTCCCACCTCCCACCTCCCTATCTCTCAGTAGCATTGCTATTTTCCCCCAAGAACCAATGGCCTCATCACATACTACTGTGGCCTCTGAAGTTATACTTCTGATTTTTGTAGGGTTTTGGCCTGATCTCTACAGGCCTTTTTTTTGTTACACTGGGGGTTATCTCAAGGCTATGGCCCTGCTGTGGTGTTTTCCGGTCGGGGTTACTCCCGCCTCACTCATTGCTCTTACATCACGGTCCTTTATTTCTCCGAATTCCCCAAATTCCATCCTGAGGCGAACATAGAATCACTTCCTAAAAGGGGTTTGCCATGATAGTAAAATTGACGTGGGTGAAGTTTGAAAATTAAATAATAAACCTTTTACTTGTAACTGGTTCCCGGGGTCCGGGGCCAAAAAACCCGGGGAAGCCCCCTTCCCATAACGGGCCCCCGGGCATGAGGGGGGCGCCGCGGGCCGCAGGGCCCGGCCGCGGCGCCCCCTTTTCCACCACTCCCTGGCCTCGCTCCCGTGGGGTCCTCCCCCCCGCCGGCCCGGGATTGCCAGGGCGCGCCCCCTAGGGGCGCGCCGCTCGCCTTGTGAATTTAAAGGACAGTTCGCCGGGTAATTGGGGGAAAATTCCCGGGGGGCCTGTTCCATATAAGTTTTTTCACCCCGTCACTTTCCCTGCTGTCATTTTTGCCCCAGCCTTACGAAAGCTTTCCCTTTAAAAGTGTATTCCTGCTTTACCGGACCAAAAACCTCTTCGTTTTCCCGACCCGAACCCTGCCCTCCCCCTGACCTTCGCCTGTCCCGCCACGAACCATTGCCGCCGCCCTGACCACGCCTCCCCCACGATCTCGACACTTTTCTTTACCGCGCTGCACCTGGGCCCCCATCACAAGCAGTCACTCGGGGGGGACGACCGGGGAACCCACCCCCCGAAGCCTCCCGCTTTGCGCGGGCTCTGGTGAAAACCGGGGGCTACTTAATTCCTTTCCCCTGGCGTGGCAACTACACGCTTCGGTGGCCGGCGGATCCACTACCCACCGCCACAGTTTAGATCCACCAGACCCCCCAAGGGTCCCCCCAAGCATCCGGATCTTACGACGATTTTGGGCCACATCGCGCAAATCGCAAACAGGCACAGCATTGCCCCCAACCTCCGCCGGCGCCTCCTGCATCCAGGAACATCCTCCACCTGGGGCCCCGTCGTAAACCCCGTCTACGTCTGCCATCCCTTTGGCTACCGTGGCCCCAAGCTTCGTCCCCCTTCCCCATCACTTTCCCGGGGTCCAACTCTCCCGGGGTTTCTTTCCCCATGCTCATGCACAAAACTGATGGCGGATCAGTTTCCCTCGAGAGGTCAAAGTGGCCCTTCGGGGGAACCACTATCCGGAAGGCAGGGCTTGGGCACCCCCCTCGGGGATAGGAAGGGGCCCTTGTTTCTCGGATCACAGACCTTGCTCCAGGAATTCCGCACCGTCTTCGAGGAGCCGGCGCGTGCTTCCCTGCTGGACCCCCCTCTTGAACCTTTCATCAGGGCGACTCTCGGGGGTGCAGGGGTCATTTCCCGCCCCCGGCTTGGAGCCACTGGAATGATGCCCCCCGGCCACTTTTAAAAAAGGGCCGCCACCGGTAAAGGGGCAGCAAGAGACCCCCTCCCCCTAGTGAACCCAACCTTCAGAAACTCGTTTGATATAAGGTAGGAGGCAGAGAGCTGCCGGGAAAGAGAGTCGCACCCCCCTGGGCTTTTTCACCGGGCCCCTTTTTTCAGCATCCCCATTGTTTGCCCCCTCAAGCCTCTGGGTGGAACCCATGAAAGGGAAACCGGGGCCCCCTTTATGGGAGCAAAGCGACCCGCCGCGAGCAGAGAACCTAGTCTCAACGCCCACCCGGGCCCTTTTCCACAGAATTTTCCGCTACGCCCCAGCTCCAAACGCCACACCTGGTCCGTAAAGCCGGGTCCGGGTCAGTTTCCCCCGCTCCACTTCGGATCCAGGGGGGAAACTGTACGGTCCCTTCCGGATTCCTTTCCTGGAATCACTCTCCCGGGGAACTTCACCCTTTTCCCTCTTTGAACCCCGGTACCGCATCCCTGTTGCCGGCGGGAAAGCCTCGCTTATTTTCTGTCTGGGGAGTCCTCATACCCCACCAGTACGTAACCGGCCGGTGACACTCCGGGGGGGGCTACTAAGAGAAAGGGGTTTTCCCCGTTCGGCCCTCTTCCTCGCGACCTTTTTGGGGTTTCCCGGCTGAATTTTCAGCCCCGCGCCGTTTTGGAAGACAGGCGAAGTCCTTCGTTGGGGACCGAATGCCAAACCGTTGTTTGAAGGACCACCCCTGCCACCACTTCTCCCCTCCGCTTGTCAACCCTTTCCCCACCTCCCGGGCCGAGTACCAACTTTGGGATGTTTTTTTCTCCGAAAAAAGGGGCCGATTCGCTCACCCACCCCTACGACGTCCTAGACCTCCCCCAGAACCATCCACCCCGGGGAGGGTCTACCCCTGTCCATCCCGGGCTCACCTTTGGGGCCTACATTGGGGAGAACCGCAGAAAGGTTTTCGTTCGAAACCCCCCCCAGCCAGCCGGTTTTTCTTCGTGCAAAAAGGAGGGTTCCCCTCCCCGGGTATAACAAAAGGGGTCTAAAAAGATCACCGAAAAAAACACTACCCTTCCCACTGATCTCAACTTTTTTGACCCCTCAAGGGGCTAAAGTTTTTCCAATTGGATCTGCGAGGAGCCAAAACCTCATCAAAATTCGGGGGGGGGATGAGGAAGACGCGTTCAATACCCAGAGGGACATTTGAGTACCTCTATGCCCTTTGGCTCTTAAAACGCTCCACGGGTGTCCAAAACCGTCAACGATTTTTTTCCGTTCTTTGACCCCTGCATCTAGTGACCTAGATGACATCCTGATTTTTTCCCCGATTTCAGACTCCCGGCTCAAGCGCCGGGTTCTGCAACTCTGCGCACACCGACAACCCAAGGGGGAGAAATTTAATCCATGGGCCCAATTTTTCCTTTCCCCGCTACATACCCTCGGCTGAAGGCCTAGAGAGGACCCTCAAAACCTCTGGGGGGGGGTGAAATGGCCTCGCCGTCGTTTTTGGGGCGATCAGCCCTTCCTGGCTTCGCAAATTTTACCGGGAATTTATTTCCCACTTCTCCACCTTGGTGGGCCCTATCGGGACCTTACTAGGGAAAAAGCGAACCCGGATGTTGGGCCCCTGAGGGTGGGAAGGGCGTTGTGGATCTAAAAAAGCCTTCTCCATTGCTCCTCTTGGCCCCTGATTCCGAAGCCGTTCTCTTTGGAGGGGGATGCCCTTCCGGGGGGGCAGGGGGGTCCTCACACGAGAACTCCAAAGCAAATTCGCACAAGTGGTTCTTCCAAAAGACCTTTTTGCCGGGGTGAGCGAACAACCATTGGGACCGGAACTCTTGGGCCCTCAAGTTACCCCAAGAGGGGCGACATCTGCTGGGGGGGCTCGCACCCAAACGACATCTTTTTCAACCCAAAAAATTTGCTGTACCTTCACGGCCCAACGTCTTAACCCCGCCAAGCCGGGGTCCTTTTTTTTTCCGGTTTGATTTTTGATACATTTCCGGGCCGCTGAAAAAACGCAAGGGTGACCCTCTCTCGTCCTCGGACGTGGAGTGAAGAACCCGTTCAAAAATTTTTTTTGGGGTTTTAAAAAAAAAAAAAAACCCCCAACGGGGGGCCCGCCCCAGTCTCCCAAAAAATTCCACGGGCAAGACCCCTAGGGGCCGCGGGGACTAGGGGGAAATTTTGGAGTAGGGGCATAGCCCTTGGGCTGGTCACCCGGACCGGAAATCTTATGCTTTGACTCGCCACTACGGTGGCCGACCTAGCACAGGATGTCAAGGGCTTTCCCCCCCGCCTGTGTCACTTGCCCGAAAAAAAGGTCCCACCCCAGGGCCCCAGTCCTTGCATCCGCGCCCGGCCGGAAATCCCTGGACCAATAGCGATGGACTTCGTCCGACCACCACTCCTCTGGGAATTTAGCATCTGGCTACGGACCGGTTCTCTAAAATACCCCCTTTTGGGTCCCCGGGCCCGCCGTCTGCCCCCAATTGGCTAATTTTTTTTCCGGCAAACTCCGGCTTCATGGACCCCTCACAATTGCTCCGACCGCGGGGTTTTAATTTGTTTTCTCGATTTTGGGGGGGGCATTTTTTCAAACCGTCGCAAGTCAATTTTGGGCTTTTTTAACGCATACCACCCTCAGTCCAAAGGATGGGGAGAGTGAACCCGTTTTGGGAGAAAACCTGCGTCACTTTGGTCCGGACCCGGGCACGGACCGAGCGCCCCTGGGCTAATTTTGCGTAAACCACGGGACTCGGGTGCGCCGGCGTCTCCCCCCTTTTTTCTATCTATGGCTCCACCCACCCCCCCCCCCCCCTCCTCCTGACCAGTAAAAAGCTGTCAACGCCGTTCGGGAATCAAGGCCCTCTGGCGGGAGACCCCGATGTCCTACTTCGGGGCCCTGCCCGTATGAAGTCCAGGCAGACAAAAGGGGAAGACCTCCCCAGTTCTCCCGGGGGCCAATTTGGGGTCCCCCCAAGATAGTCGCCTGAAGGTTTCCATTTAAATTGGGGCCCGCCTTCCCACCCTCAAGGTTTTTTTCGGGAGTTGAACCCGGTGACTAAACTTGTTTGCCCCCCTCCCCGACCACAACCCTTTCCCCGTATCCCTCCCTTTAACCCGGGCTAACCGGGGTTTCCCGGAAAAAAGGGGGCCCCCCCAGTGCCGAACCGCTGACACTTTGAGGTAAAGGACTTTTGGCTATGAAAAACGGGCGGGAGACGTTTCTTTATCGGGGGGAGGGCTTCGGGCCGAAGAGAATCCTGGGCCTGAATCTAACAACCTGAATCGGGGACCTCATCCCGATTTCGCAGCCCAAAAAGGTGGGGGGGCCAAAAGGGGGGGGGGGGGGTACTGTAAGGGGTTTTCCGGGGCCCCACGACCGCGGTCGAAACCCCCTTCCCCCTAAAAGGCCCCCGGGGTGGACGGGGGCGCCGCGCACGCTCGCCTAAAAATTTTTAAGGGAAGGGGCCGGGAATTGGGGAATTCCCCCGGGGGCGTTCCTATATAATTTTTTCACCCAGTCACTTCCCTCTGGGGCTAGTTGCCCCGCCTTAGAAAAGCTTTCCTAAAGTTTTCCTGTTTAAAAGGTACCAACCTCCCCGCTATTTCCCGACTCCGAACCTCTGCCGCCTCCCTGACCTTCTCCCGTCCACACCACAACCATTTGGGGCCCGCCCTGACCTTCTCCTGCCCAACTACGATTCCGACACTTTTTTGTACCGCGCGCACCTCGGGCCCCCACGCAACAAGTCACGTCAGGGGGGAACCTGTGCCTCCCGCCCCGCAATCCATCCCCTTTGCGGCGGGGCCCGGGAAAACCGGGGGCTACTTTGATCCGTTTGCTGGGTGGCTTAAACTCGCTTGCGGCGTCCGGGGGGATCCACACCCACCGCCACATTAAAAAAACCTTCATCTTATTACGAATTCGCCTTTTTTTGTTTTAGCGCTCCTTTAGTGACGATTTTTTACCTATCTCCAGGGGGTACACCGGGGTGAGCTCCTCATCCCGGGCGCACATCTCGACTTACTCGCACTGATTTTCAAACCCGGGGCTGTCATTCTCTCCGCCTTTGGGTTGTTAAATAAAAGTCAAAAAAAAACAAAAAATAAAAAAGAAACCTCAAAAAAGGATTTCATGATAAAGGGAAAAAAAAAACCAAAAGTTAAGTTCCTGCGGGATTTGAACAAAGACCCTTGTCTTAAAGGAAAAAAAGTACAGGTTTCACTTTTCATTGTAACATAAACAACCTTTCTTTTACAGAGAAGGAAAGGCCTTGGGATGTCATCCGCTGAATCACAATAGCAATTCAAACAAAATCACACACCCCCCTTCTGACCACAGGAGCTGAAAGAGCGGGATGCAGGGGGGGTTTGAAATGAGATCTGGAAAAACCCCCTTTAATTTTTAAGGGATCCAAGTTACCGAGAAAGTGCCTCAAATTTTGTACCCCCTCCTTAGAAATTCCCAAATTGTATGGTTTAAAGAACCCACCTTTAAACTCCCCTTTTTGAATTTGCAACAGATATTCCCCTGTTTTACCATACAGTAATTCTCTGTAAAACAAAGGGGTTGCCATTTTTTTCCACAAATCCTTGCCGGTAGAGATCCTAGAAGTCCTCCCAGATGATGACGCTAGGACCCTTCTCATCAAATGCAGCATCCAAGGACACATATAAATGATCCAAACACTTGTCACCTCTCATTTTAAACCATATAAGTGGATACTCTCCCTTGTTTTTTTTCAAGGGGGACTCCTTTTGTGGTGTTTAACTGGCCAAACCCCCAAGACACCTCCAATGGCCATTCTTCTAAAGCCCTGCACACACTCAATAGGATCCAAAAACTGATCCATACTATGCAACTAGTAGACGCCTGGAGACTGCGCCGTCCAGGAGACCGAAACTATACTTCCTTTTCAATCCACAGGGCCCCTGAGTCAATCGCAAATTTCCCCCCACATCTTCGCTTCTCCAATTTTTTCTAGGCTTCCAGGGGGGAATATCTACACTACAACCACCCCCGGGTAAATTGCATTTACCCCCCACATGATAACACCTTTTTCTGGAAATTTAATGAGTCTCTTTTATCAGCTTTACTTTGTTTCGTTTAATATGCTGAACATTTTGCGCGAAACTTTGCAACCCCATCCTACAGACACTTGGACATGCAAATTTTTTCTCGAGTTGTCCCATAAAACACAAGCCGGGCCAAGAAAGAAAATCCACAAAACAAAGCCTCCCTCACAATTGCATTTCCTCAAGTTGACCCATAAGTGTGTTGACGTTGGATGACTATCGAGATCGATCGATAGTCATAGCGGCCGTATCGATAATTTTTTTCGTGTGAGCTCGATTATGGCTTTACCTTAAAGTCGGAGACAACAACCCCTTTCATTATTACACCCAAAAAAAAGCGGAAAGGGTGAAATTTTAAAACCACAGCATAAAATGGATACGTGCTACATTTTTTGGGAACACACTTAGGTTATAAAAGCACAGAAAAAAACATATCTAAAAAATTCATATTTCAATGGCTAAACCGAAATTGAGGACGCAAGGCACAGCCGGGGACAGCGGGTTTGCAGCTGCAAGGGGGCCCCTTTCACACAAAACAAAACACCGATATTGGAAATGGGACGGGAATGACAGGGGACACCTATTATTGACCCCCTTAAAATGCACACCACAAAAAAAGTGCCAAAGGCATAGAATTTTAAACCCTCTGTTTCTTGAGGGGACATGAATTTCCCGTCATGGAACGCATCATGAGCCCGAAACCTGCATGACCCCCAAAATTTAAAAAGTGAGTCTTTCAACCACCATTTTTAGTTGAACTGGACATTAACTATATCTGTCCTGTACCGCAGAATGACCATTAAACCTGTCTGACCCACAGTTTAAAAAGTGCCGGGAAAAAAGGAGTCTTTCAACCACCATTTTAGTTGAACTGGACACATACTGTCACTTTACTTTGCCACATTATGAACATTAAACCTGTCTTAACCCCAGATTACAAAGTGAAGGAAAAAGGAGTCTTTCAACCACCATTTTATTTTAAGGACATTGACTAGAACTGTCCTGTGCCACAGAGCATGACCCAGGGCCGGAGTTACAGTGGGTGCGGTGAGAGCCCAGTCTGGCATCCTTTCATCTATTAACACCAGGTTAAAATGCCCTGATGACGCAGCAACAAAATTTGGGTGTTTGAAGCAGAGTGCGGAAGCGGAAGTGTGAAACTCCAGCCTTCCTCAGTACACAGTCAAGACCGGGGTTTACGCTTGCCCCTCCGTATGAGTGTGGATAAATTTGAGCTCATTTGGGGAAATACTGGTGGTTAACGCTCCTGTTACACCCAGGTGCCCTTTTGCTTGGCATTCTTTTTCTCTTTTTAAATCAACGTGCGGAGGAAATTGTCTCTGTACTTTGTTCTCTGTCCGTGCTCCATACTCCATGTCCTCTGAATAACCTACATCTGGTCAAGTTTTCCTGTACCTCCCTTGTACAATTCAGAGGAATTTTTTTACCAGTTTATTTTGTACATGCAAGTTTTTTAGTAGTTTAATTCTAGAAAACACATTTTTAAAATAGGATGGGGAATCCCACCATGTCTTTGTTTTCTTTTTTCATTGTATTAAATGGGTTGTCCCCAATACAGGGATTGATAGCTATGTTAAAGATCTTGCAAAAACAAGTCATTTGGCAATATGGGGTCCAATAACAGGGTCCGACCTATTCCCGTTTCTGACAGCACCCTCACCCTTGAGCCACTCTTGACAATTGTGAAGAACAAATGTCTGTTAGAAACAACATTTTTTAGAATAACCTGTAGTATAAACTGCATGTCACAGCAAAATGCCCCCAAAAATTCAAAGCATGACCCTTGAGCCACTTTGGACAATTGTGAAGAACAAATGTCTGTTAAAACAAAATTTTTAGAATAGGACCTGTAGTAAGCTGCATGTCACAGCAAAATGCCCCCATAAAATTCAAAACAAGACCCATGAGCCACTTTTGACAATGTGAAGAACAAATATCCCATTAGAAACAACATATTTTAGAATAGACCTGTTTGTATTGCTGCATTTCAAAGCAGCATGACCCAAAAAAATTTTAAAGCATGACCCTTGAGCCACTTTGGTCAATTGTGAAGAACAAATGTCTGTTAGAAACAACATTTTTTTTATAATAGGACCTGTAGTATTGCTGCATTTCAAAGCAGCATGACCCAAAAAATTATAAAAATGACTTCTCAGCCACTGTTAAAAATTGTGAGGGAGAAATGCCACATAAAAGCCACATTTCTGTTACAAAGGACCATGATTTTTGCGTATCTCACAGCTACATGACCCCAAAAAATTATAATATGACTTCTCAGCCACTGTTAAAAATTGGAGGGAGAAAGCCACTTAAAAGCCACATTTCTGTTTTCCAAAGGATCATGATTATTGCTTATCTCACAGCTACATGACCCCAAAAAATTATAATATACTTCTCAGCCACTATTAAAAATTGGGGAGGGAGAATGCCACTTAGAAGCCACATTTCTGTTCCAAAGGACCATAATTATAGCTGTATCTCACAGCAACATGACCTCAAAACCATTGACAATGCAAAAACTTCTTTAAAAAAAGTAGTAAATGAAAACGGTTTTTTCATGAAAACCCTTGCTGTCTTTTACAGTCCCTC
>JAODAL010063490.1:0-19210 GCA_025379985.1 Phyllomedusa bahiana
CCTTTTGTAGTCAGGGGCCCCTTTAAACCAGGGCCCCCTTGTAGCCAGGGCCCCCCCTTGTAGCCAGGGCCCCTTTAGGTAGCCAGGGCCCCCCTTTGTAGCCAGGCCCCCTGAAGGTAGCAGGGCCCCCTGTAGGTAGTCAGGACCCCCTGTAGGGAGCCAGTCCCCTTTTGTAGTCAGGCCCGCCTTGTAGCCAGGGCCCCTCCCTTTTAGCCAGGGTCCCCCTTGTAGCCAGGGCCCCTTTAGGTAGCCAGGCCCCTGTAGGTACCAGGGACCCCTTGTGAGTCGAGGCCCCTTTTGTAGCCAGGGCCCCCCTTGTACCAGGCCCCCCCTTGTAGTCAGGGCCCCCCCTTTGTAGTCAGGGGCCCCCCCTTGTAGTCAGGGGCCCCCTGTAGGCAGCCAGGGACCCCTTGTAGTCGGGGCCCCCCTTGTAGTCGGGGCCCCCCTTGTAGCCAGGGCCCCCCCTGTAGCCAGGGACCCCCCTGTAGCCAGGACCCCCCTTGTAGCGCGGACCCCCCCTTGTAGCCAGGACCCCCTGTAGTCAGAGCCCCCCCTTGTAGCCAGGGACCCCCTGTAGTCAGGCCCCCCTGTTGTAGCCCAGGACCCCTGTAGCCAGGGACCCCCTTGTAGCCAGAGCCCCCCCCTTGTAGCCAGGGACCCCCTGTAGTCAGTCCCCCCTTGTAGCCAGGACCCCCTGTAGTCAGAGCCCCCCCTTGTAGCCAGGACCCCCTGTAGTCAGAGCCCCCCCTTGTAGCCAGGGACCCCCTGTAGTCACTGCCTCCCCTTGTAGCCAGGGACCCCTTGTAGTCAGGACCCCCCCTTGTAGCCAGGGACCCCCTGTAGTCAGAGCCCCCTCTTGTAGCCAGGACCCCCTGTAGTCACTGCCTCTCCTTGTAGTCAGGGATCCCCTGTAGTCAGCGCCCCCCCTTTTAGCCCGGGTCCCCTTGTAGTCAGTGACCCCCCTTGTAGCCAGGGACCCCCTGTAGTCAGGGACCCCCCTTGTAGCCAGGGACCCCCTGTAGTCACTGCCTCCCCTTGTAGCCAGGGACCCCCTGTAGTCAGAGCCCCCCCTGTAGTCACTGCCTCCCCTTTAGCCAGGGACCCCCTGTAGCCAGGGCCCTCCCTTGAGCAGGGCCCCCCTTGTAGCCAGGGACCCCCTGTAGTCACTGCCCCCCCTTGTAGCCCGGCACCCCCTTGTAGCCCGGGCCCTCCCTTGTAGCCAGGACCCCCCCTTGTAGCCAGGGACCCCCTGTAGTCACTGCCGGCCCCCCCTTGTAGCCAGGGACCCCCTTATAGCCAGGGCCCTCCCTTGTAGCACCCCCCCCCTTTTAGCCCGGGCCCTCCCTTGTACCAGGGACCCCCCTTTAGCCCGGGCCCCCTTGTAGCCAGGGCCCCCCCTTTTAGCCAGGGCCCCCCTTTCTAGCCAGGGACCCCCTGTATCAGGCCCCCCTTGTAGCCAGGCCCTCCCTTTGAAGCCAGGACCCCCCCTTGTAGCCACGGACCCCCTGTAGTCAGAGCCCCCCCTGCATAGTCACTTAACCGCGCCGCCTACGTCAGCAGTAGGGGCCGGCGCCCGGCAGGCTGAAGGCCTAGGCCTTCAGCCTGTCAGGGAGTTCAGTGGAGTGCAGCGCTAGTGGCGCTGTGTTCCGCTGACACCGCACAGTCCCGGGAGTCGGGGACATTAGTCCCCAGCTACCGGGCCGGTCTCTGGGCGCTCGGGACGCAGCTCCCGGGCGCTCAGGGGCCGGATGCGCGGGGCGGGCCCCCCGGGAGCGACGGCACTGGCCTTCCGGGCCCCCTCGGCGCCCAGTCCGAGCCTGTTGTAGGCCCAATCAGCTCAGGCAGGTACTCGGCCACCTAGCTCTCTGTCCTTAAAGTCGCAGCATTGGAAAAGGTGGGGTTTAAACCGCTCACAACCCGTTCCCCTGCGATATAGGGGGGTAGTACGGGAACCCCAAACCCCATAAAACTGGTACAGTTCGCTCTTTATACCCTTGGAAAATGCCCCTGGCAGAATGTATCCTCTGGGGCACCCAAACCTGAAAAAAGTGCTTGCAGACCGCTTCAGAGCAGACTCTGCTTTTTCCCCTATGGGTACAGCCACCGCATGCTTATAAAAATGGTCTGTCATGCCCAAACAGCAAAAGCCCAGAGGTAGAGTACCCAATCTCCAAATCAACATCAAGAGCTCAAGGGGTGCAGTTTCCGGATGGTCTGAACGGACCCGCGTTCAGGGCCTTACTTAACCCCAGTAGGGAACTTGGGGGAAAGCTCAGACACCATGTTTAAACAAGTCAGGGCAGTACCCCCTATCTTGAAGCCACTTAAGGTTTTGTCACTTCCAAAATGTCGCCTTCTCATGATTTTCGACCCTCGGTCCAAGGACGGGGGGGATAACAATCTTTTGTTGGTGCTGCAACTCTGTTTGTAAGTGATGGCCCGGCCAGGAGCCCTTGGGGAAACCTCATTTCCCACTGCTCAAAGCTTTTGCCCCTGGTACTGGGCCTCCCTTTTCGGCCGGGGGCCAACCCAGACCGACCCACCCCTTCCCCTTCCTATACTGTGCAACCATCTTGGCCCCTCTCCCAACACCCACTGCTTTTTCAACACCATCGGCTCCCAGATCCCACCCCCTTGATGTGCCCGTCGGGAACATAGGAAACCCGACCAAGGTCGGGCTTTTCAGTGTCTTCAACTTTTCTCAACCCCGTAAATGGTAGTCTAACTAAAACCCGAGAAGGGCTGGGCCCTTACCTTTTTCCCTCCCGAACGGAACTTAATGGTTTGGGTACTTTGAGAGTGGGGCCACCCATCTCTGTAAAGGGTTTTAAGCTTCTTCTCCAAATGTGCCAATGGATTGTTGTCCGCATGAGGGTCACCTCTGCACCTGTCGGTACTCTGAAATCTTTCTGTCATGGCCCATCCCGGGGCCAATAGTTCCAAACTTAAATAAGCATAATTTGGGGATTGGCTCTACTCTTCAAAGCCCGACTGGCATAGGCAATTACTCTCTCCCCCCTTTCCTGACCTGGGACAGCCCCCCCCAACCCAGTAACCCCACATAACAACAGAAAGGATACGAACCGTGCATGGGCCCAGAATGGGAGCACTGGCACCTTTTTCAGGGAGTCAAAATTTTTTGCTGCGTGGTCCCCACTCAATGGGGCGTTCTTTGGCCCCCAGCCACCTCTCACTAGCTCTTTTAAAAGGACCTGTAAATTTGAGCAAAGCGGTATAACTTTCGTAATATCCGGCCAGTCCCGGGGAATGCTTGACCTCTCGTATGAAACCCCAGCCGACCATTTTTAACGCCCCACCTTACGGGGGGCCGGGCTGTCCCCCCCTTCGAGGTCCACACCCCCAAGTACTCTATCCCGCGTTTAAATTTGACACTTCTTGGTTTGATCTTGAGCCGTGTCCCTGTTGTTCCGGGACCTCCCGCATTCTGAAGAGGGTTTAAAAGGATTCCCGAACACCATACATGTCCAGGTAGATCAGCACCGACTCAAATTAAGACCCCCAGACAGTGCTCCCATCAGCCCCCGGGAATGCCCCCTCGTGCATTAGACAGCCAAATGCACCCCATTAACCATAGACCCCCATGGGTAGAATAAAGCTGTCTTTGCCCTGCCCCTTCTTGCCACTTCCGCCATACCCGCTGGCCAATGAAGTCGAGAAAAACTTTCATACCTAACAGACAGTGATTCTTCAATCCGTGGAGGGGATAGGCATCAGAAAGTCTGGCATTCAGCTTTCGGTAATCTACACAGAACCGAACTTCCATTTTTTTTTTCGCCCCAAAGCCCAGCGCAGCCCAGGGACTTTGTTTTCTTTTGGGTCACCCCATTTCCCCAGCATCGGGCCCCCATTTTTCACTTCCGGTACATTTTGGGTGGATTTGTCGTCCTTTCTCTGTGGGTATAGCTTTGCCCGTGGGGTTTCGTGCCAAGGGAAAAGCACACCCCAAGTCTTATCAGTTTTGAGAACGCCTCCTGAAATTCCCCCAAAGGGGTATTTTCCCAACTGTTGTTGCCCCGATAAGATCCGAGGTCAACCCCCATTTGGGCCAGGGATCACCCCCCATTCTTTTCCCTTTTTGGGGGTTCATTTGTCAGCCCCTACTGCATAGGCCGGGCCGACCCTTGTCAGGCAAGGGGAAAAAAGCCCTCCCGCAAGATTTCTTCCCCGGGAACGTGGGATTTCCCTATCAGAATTTTTGGGGGAATGGTTAACTCGCTGTCCAGACTTGAGGCATCACAGTACCACCCCTTTTTCAAGGGCAAGGGCCCCAGCACCCGTGGGCGGTTCTGTAGCCCTTTCCGGAGACTGGTTCAATCAAAAATTCCCGCCCTTCAACTTCCGTCCCTGCCCCGGAAAATCAAAACCGTTCGGCCCGGGGGGGATCTTGTCGGGGTTTCGACGGGACCTTCCCTGCCCAATGGGGCCCACCGATTTGGGGGTCTTTCGCAACTGCGCTCCTCACCTCTGTTTTTGGGCCTTCTAGTCGGCCGGTGCTGGTGGCCGCTGCCAATTCTTGGGTCCCTCTTTGCATAGGAGGGGTCCCGCTTGAACATTCATACCCCGGGGTTTCATACATCCCCCCGGGGAGATGGTGACCCCTACACCACTCCCTTCTTGCCGATGTCTTGCCCCCAAATGTCGGGCTTGCATCCAGACTATCCTGCACCCTCCATTTCACCATTTTTTGGTGCGTCAGCCTAATGAACCCGCCATCTTCGGGGTCCTCATTGCCCAAAATTTCCCCAAAGAAATCCATGGGGTTTAGGGTGCACTTACCTTATCAATAGCAACTACTTTTTGGCCCCTTCAACCGGTTCCTAACGGGGGCTGCTGGCATAGAGGTCATGCTCCCCATTGGCTTCAGCTTTTTCCACTGCCCCCGGGCGCCTGGGTACTGGGCGGTCGGTAGTTTAATCCTGGCTCTGCCCCCCACCCGTTCAAGCACTCTCGGGGATTGCCATACTGTTGGCAAGCCCAGCAAGAGGCCCCCTGATCTCCGGAGCCTAGGAGCCCTTGCAGTGGGACCCCACGTGGGGTTTTCCTGAAAGGTGCTGTGGGGAACTGAGGTACTTCTGGGGGTTTGTACCGTTCTGCCTTTATCTGGACACTTCCGACGAAGTTCTCTCAACTCTTCCCCAAAGCCTGGACCAATTTTTAAAAACCCTGAGCTCCCCTTCGCTTGCTTGAGCACTACTGACGGGCCTTTTCCTTATAGTATGGGTGATTCTTTCCCCTCCGCAGCGGCTAAGTAAACACTATAAAAAAGGAGGGCACCGTCATTCGGGTCATCCTTGCAATTTGTCCCCCTAAGGATTTTTTTGTACATCCCCCAATGAACTGATCTCTTTGTAACTCCACTTCCTGAAAAACCCCCATGGCCATGGGGCTCGCCGCCTTTTTATTCAAAATTTTCCTTAGGGCATTAAATACGCATGAGGGGCTCACCCTCCTTTTCTCCGGTTTTTTAAATGGCTTCGCAGTGCACCACCTTGCACGCCCCCCTTTGGGCTCCTTTCCCGAAGGGGGAAAATTTTTTCCAGGTGTCCCTCTCGGGCTCAGGCCGTACCTTACTGTCCACTAACGTCCCCCCTAAGGACCCAAGCATCCCGCCCCCGTTCGGAGCAGGTTAAAAATTTTTAACTGCAACCACCCCTTCTGTCCTCCTGCATGTCATTTTTTTTCCATCAAATTTGGGGGGGATTGTAAAATGACCCCACGAACATAACCACTTGGGGGGCATTATGGGACACCCTGAACTTGGCTCTGGGGCCGGGGCCATGACCCGGGGGGAAACCTCCATCGCATCCCCCGCCATACTCGATGTATCCCCCGAAAGCAAGTTGTAAACCGAGCACCGGGTAGGGGTTCCCGGAAAACACGAAATTTTCGGACAAGAAAACACTCAACACCGTTCAACAAACCCCTATTTACTGAACTTTTAAGAAAAACATTGTGAACAAATCCCCAAACACACATGTACAAAGTGGAACCCAAGCCCTTTCCACACAGCGCCCCCGGAGTGTGTCCTCTGGATACCGATCACTTTAACCCCACTCATGGGGTTCAGAAAAAGGCCCCACCCCCCTACCTTTTAATACCTACAAAAAGGAACAATCGTGTTGGGGCATTCAAAAGCGGCGGTGGGGGGCACAGACGTTACAATTTTAACCAGCTCTACCCCTATCCCCGAAATACACATAAAAAAATCCGCTCACATGCGAACCCGGTTGCAAAATTACAGTGCTAAACGCCCCATCCAATTCCTGAATCAAGAGGCTAGTTGGGTAAAAACCTAGGGCCCCCGAAACCAAACTTCCAACTAGACTAACAGCCTGCACACATCTATTTTGTTGGCGTGCACCTTTCTTTGACCCGGGGGTTTCCTTTTCAATGCCGGGAGTTGTTTCTCTGGGGGGTGATCCTGCTGTTGAATCGGGATCCCGATGTAGTCGCTTTTCTCTCTCTCAGAGTTTCTTTCCTTTGGGTCTTCTTTGACAACAGCTTTATGCGCACAGTTTCACTTTTTCTCTTGGGGGTTCTCAGACTTTTGAGCCCAAAAGGAGCAGGAAAGCCCAGTCAATCTTCAGCCAGCATCTGTTCCTCCTGCCTTCTCTTTGTCTTTCTTGTTCTTCCCAAAATGGCCACTCCCTCATGCCTCCAGTCACATGTCTCTAGTCACATGTCTATCATTTGCATGCAACAGTTTCCAGAGACAGTGGCATCTTGTGGCCAAACACCAGAATGCAACAGAATGCTTTACAATAATAAGTCACACATATGATTTTACTGAGTAAATACAATGCGGCTGTTCCACTACCCCACATATATACCTGCCTGTGGGGAGCTGTATCTATATACCTGCCTGCGGGTACCTATATCTATATACCTGACTGAGGGGAGCTGTATATATCTGCCAGAATGAGGGGACATACATCTACATACCTACCTTACTGAGGAGAGCTGTATATTCCTGCCTTATTGTGTACCATCAGTATATATAGAGGTATATAGATACATCCCCCAGTAAGTTTCCACAAAGATAATCCCCCAAAAACAAATTTTTTCCCGTTCATCCTGTTTTTATTAGTCCGGCCCCCCAAAACCATCACACTTTCTCATGCGGCCCCATGGGAAAATTAATTGCCCACCCCTGCTGTAGAGGCAATGAAAAGTACAGGATTTCACTAATTAACTTCATATGATTACATATGAGAACATCATTTAAAATAATATACGCACATACCCTTCTACACCAACGCTGAACAAGGACATTATCCAAGACTGCCATCAGAATTCCCATTTCTCATCGCCACAATCTGATGAGGATCAGCAGCCCGAGATTTCACCCATCGCTGCTGGTGCTTGAAGTTGCGGCTGTTAATGCACGACTCATAATTTTTAAAAAGGATCCTGGAGCAAAACCTATACAAAAAAATCAACAAAAAACGTTCAAAAAAATAAAATCACCAAAAAAAACGTCTGTTTTTTGTGTCAAAAAACGTCCAACAACTGGTGGGGATGGACAGTTCTGCTGAAGTCAAAACCAAGCAGAGCGGTGTGAACGCACCCTAAATATGCAAAGATTTGACTCCAAAACCATGTTTGTTTAATAATTTTTTTCCCTTTATGAAACATTCTTCAATCAAATGAAACAGTAATTTTTATTTAGCAAATATTTTCCGAAATTAAACTGAGTTAAAATGATAGAATCACTTAACCCCTTACCGCCGCAGCTAGTTTAAGCCACTAGGACTTAGCTCTATTTTTCAAATCTGACGTGTCACTTTATGTGTAAATAATTTTTAATGCTTTTACCTATCCAGTGTGATTCAGAGATTGTTTTCTCATGACACAGTAATAAATTTTAATCCATGCAATCCTTTATTTGTGAAAAATGTCATGAAAATTTGGAAAAATTTGCCATTTTCGAAAGTCGAGGTGAAATGTAACTTTCTTTTTGCAGCTTTTCTATTATTTTTAGACATATCCCATATATGGCCATAGTTCACTATTTGACTTAACCACAAGCCTTAGAATAGGAGTAGCATTTAATGAATTTTGAAGTCTCATTTTTACTATGATGTTATTAGGCACCATGTTAGGTATGCTGACACACTGAGGTGATAAAACTTAAACACTACTAAAATCACCTACTTTTAGAAACTACACCCTTTAAGGAATATATCCATAGGTGTAGTGATTTTCACATTTTTTTTTCTTTAGCATTGGTCTGTGAAAATGAAAATTATTTTTTTTTCCTATAATATGCATTTTTTGCTAAAATTTTTTAAATTTTCAAAAGAATTTGGAAAAAATTTTGGGAGGATGGACTTTTTTCAAGTGTTTTCCTCTAAAACAAGAAAAGCCCCTTCTGACACAATCTCTAACATCTGGGTAATCTTAACAGGCATAGGGGAGAAATTGGACTCAAATAACTGAAAGGTCTGCATTTATTTTAATTCCTAAATCGGAGATTTATTTTGCTGGCCAGAAAAATGGGAAATTTAGCTTTAAGTGATTTCAACTAAAACTGGATCAGGTATAATGTTCAGGGCTTCTCATTAGAATAATTTTACAATTGGGCCATCTACTAAAGCAAGCCAACTAAAGGGTAGGGGGAAGTGAAATTTGGGAAACCATTAAAAAATCAAAAGATCATCAGCGAAAGCTGAGCATTTAAAATCGTTTTTCCCTTGATGTCAGGATTGGATCATATGGACTCTATCACACGTTCCATAATATATAATGCCTTATATAATAATGATGTTCAAGTGAAATAGTCTGTGTATACCTATTATATGATTGTTTTATATTCTCATGTCACTGCAACATCTTGCCTTATTATATATCCCACTTTTTGTACATTTGCATCATCATGCTTATTTATTTAATATAATTATGCTATTTATATTGCAATTTCTTTCACCCTCTTGTAATAAGGACTGAACTCGAAGTGTGATCGCTAGTCAACGGGGTTTGCGCGGCGCTCCAGGTTTTTTAAGCATTTTGACTTTGCCAGATTTTTATAAAATGCCAGACGCGCCGCTCCCGGAAGTGGAGCAACATGTTTTGACCTTCATTCTTCTGTGCCCATACACCGCATCTCTGTCTCCGGTATAAATGCTCTGTAATACCCTTCTTTTTTTCCTTAATTCTATGATTGGTGTATATATATTTTCCAGTAAGTTTAACATTGTTGGGGGGAAAAAATGTTTGGAGGCCATGGGGGGATAATACAGGAGTTTTGACAAACAAATATTTTTATGATTGCCAGCATGGATTTCTAAGGACATAAGCTTCAGCCAATTGATTTCTTTTATGAAGGGGGTGAGTAGAATTTGGGGATAGGGGAGCTTGATTTGGGTTTTTTTTTAGACTTTGCAAAGGCATTTGACAGTCCCGCAAAAGGTTTGTGGGTAAATTAGAACCAGGGGTTTTAGAATACGTGTGAAATTGGATTAAAAATGGCTGTCAGATCGTATAGAGAGTGGTGGAAAATGACTCCTCTCTAAAGGGGCCCCCTTTGAGTTGGGTGCCGCAGGCTCATATTAGGTCCCTCTTATTTAAGATTTATTATCATATGTGGAAGGGATCGATAGCAGGGTTTTCTATTTTGCAGATGACCCAAGCTATGCGGGTAGTGAAATCTATGGAAGTACTCAAATTGCAAGCAGCCCTGGAACCCCCGAGTGTTGGGGGTTCCACTTGGCAAATGGGGTTCAAAGGGGAATAAATGAAAGGGGTTCTGCTCTGGGGAGAAAAAATTACGGGCCAATGCCCCAGGGGGAAAAACTTGGAGAATCATTGTTGAGGAAATCTGGGGTTCTTTGACATGACTACAGAAAGCATGCAATCAATCAGCTCCCTTAGGGAAAGAAGATATTGGCGGTATTAAAAGGGCATGGCTCAGGGCAAGGATGTATTTACCGTGTACAAACCCTTGGGTGCGCCTATTTTAGAATATGCTTTTCATTTTGGGCCCCAGTTTATGAAAAATGTAATGGAGCTAAAGGTAAAAAGAGACAACCAAACTTAAAAGGGGGAATGGGCTTTTATTTGAGGGGGGTTTAGTAGAAATTGAACTTGTTTAGTTTTGGGAAAAAAGGGGGTTTTGGGGGGGACATGATTAATTTATATAAAATTAAATGGTTACAAAAAGTATGGGAAAAATTTGATTTCAAGTAAAGCCCCCCCCAAAGCAGGGGACATTCCTTCGACAGGGAAAAAAGGATTCAATCTCCAGGGAGAAGGCGTTTTCATGTAAGAACTGTGAACTGTTTAAAAGCCCGCCCGAGAGTGGTCCCGGCAGGAATGTAAATTTCAAGAAAGGGTTAGTACCCCTGGAACTAAAGAATTTTAATGTGTAAAGCATGTTTTAAAAATTTGGATTGGTTTGGTGGGCTTGGGGGGAGATACGTCTTCACTGGAGAATTGGTTTTGCCCCTTTGGGGTTTAAGGTAATTAACCCGGTAGGCTGGGGATAATGTCCTTTCTCTTCCCCCTCACCCCATTTTCCCACCCTTGGTTGAATGATGGACAGTGTCTTCTTTTAAAACCGTACTAAAAAATGTAAATATTTGTGAGTTTTTTCGTCTGGATCGGGGGCCCCTTTATTTCAGGATAGACAGAGATGGAAATTAGGGTTTTAAAAACAAGTCCCACATAAACAAAACAAAAACCGTTTGGGCTGGCTCTAAGGCCCGTCCCAACAGGGTTTTTTGGCCGGTTTTTTTAGCCCGGTTTTTTTAAACGTTTGCGGTTTTTCAACGCCTAAAAAAAAGGGCCAAAATGAGACAATTGTGCTAGGAAAACCGTACGGCAGTCCCCCCTGCCGGGTTTTTTTTTTGCCGGCGGGTTTTGGCGCCCCGCGGTGGGGGGGGCAAAACATTTAACATGCACTATCTTCCCCTCCCGTTTCCCGGCGGGGAAAAATGTGTGCTCAAAGCAGGGGGCTGTTCTGTCATCGCGGAGAAAGCCGTCCCCCCCGGCCCCTGGAACGGGCGCAAAAACGGACAAAAACCGGAACCCGGCCGGGGTTTTTTCCCCGGCCCTTTTGGAACCCCCCTAACTAAAAATTAAAATCACATCCCTTTGTTAAATATCTACCCTGGTGTATAGACTGCTGGTCCACAGATGTTTTCCCCCCCAGATCAAAAGTATTGGGGCGTAAAAACCACCTTAGTACTAACATTACTAAAAGTAGTGACAGCCCGTCTGTCGACACCCGCCCGTTTGGCTTTCATACCACCAAAGGCTCCTTACCTTGGTGGCATATGTCTGGATTGTAAAGGTGCAGCAGGAACCCAGCGGAAAAATTTCCCGTCATTACCCTGCCGCTGCGCCTTACGAATTTTTGTAAATTTTTATATTTTAAAAAAAAATTTTTAATTATATAAAAATATAATATAATATAAACACAGTTTATTTATGCAAGTTTGGGAATTTTGAGCCTCTAGAAAATTGTTTATCGATTTTTTCATACTGGCGCCAAATTGTTTTAGAAATTTTGACCCTTTTGAGCTAGAAAAAAAAATGTTTTATTTGGAAATGTTTTATTCACCCCAAAAAAGCAACCCCTACCCCGGGGGGGGGGTTAGTGCTAAATATTAAGTGGGCTAAAGCTTATACTGTTATTACTATATGAGGTTAATGCATTTATTGACCAATTATTTGCACATACACAAATTTGTTTTTTTTTTATGTTTACTAAAACTATTCAAGTTTATTTAAAAAATGGAAGGACATAAGGTGACTTTCGCTTTTTATTTTTGGGGGATGAAATTTTAAAATTTGGGTAAAGGGGTTTGGCGTTTAGTTTAATGTCCCCCTTTTTTAAAAGGGGCCAAAAATATTGGACAAATTCATTGTAAAAAAAATGTTAATTTTTAAAATTGGTTTAAAACCCCCTTTTTTGGGCCTGACTATGAAAACTTGAACTTGGGACATCCCCAGGCGTGGTTTTTCCTTTTTGACCTTTTCAGGCCCTTACAGCAAAGGTTTCAGTTGCTGTTTTTTTGTGGTCTTTCTTTGAAGTAAGTCCTTTTAAAAAATAATGCATCCATTGGGTTCAGATTAGGGGACTGCCTTGGCCATTCAAGAATATTTCACTTTTTGCTTTAATAAAAATCGAGTTGCTTTGGGGTTTTTGTTTTGGGGCATTGTCCCCTCGAATTGCTGACCCAAACATTTTTTCTGGATTTTAGCTACACTATGTCTTGAAACCTCAGAATTTATTGGTGCTTCTGTCCTGTGTCACTATCAATAAACATTGACCCAGTGGGTGAGCCATCACACTGTTGCCCGTTGTTTTACGATGATTGGTTGCTTTGGGGCCATAGGGTTTCCATGCCTTCCAATATTTTTTCTTTTATCATTTGGTAAAGTTTATCTTGGGTTTATGTACCAAAGGGATTATTTAGAACTTTGTTGTTTTTTAGTTTTTTTTTTTTTATGTAAAATCCAACTGCCTTTTTTTCTCTTGGGTTTTGATGGTTTGTACCCTGCAGTGAACCCCCTGTTTTATTTATGCGTCTTTTTTTTTGATGAAATTGGGTAGGATAACTACACCGGAGTATTCAGAGACATACGTGGTTTAAAACCACCAAATGAAACCAAATGATTTGGGTTTGGGATTTTAAAAAATACAATGGGAAAAGGCCCAAAACATAAATCCAAAGCAACCCAGGAGTTTAGCAAAGAAGTTGGATATTCTTGAATAGCCAAGTCAGTCACCTGATCTCAACCTAATTGAGCATGCATGTCATTTGGTAAAGACTAAACTTCAGACAGAAAAGCCAACAAACAAACAGCAACTGAGAACTGCTTTAGTAAAGGCTTGGCAGAGCATTAAAAATGAGAAAACACATCATCTTGTGATATTGAATACCCTTTCTCTAAGCACAGTGAAGATAGGCTTTAATACTGCTTTTTGTGCCAGAGTATGTCACTATAGATCCGGAAAATCTGGAGAGAGTGTATGTGCCATCGCATCTCTGGGATGTTGAGTGTCCTTACTCAGAGGGTGCAAGGCCCTGAAACCCTATCCATTTCTATATTCTTGATAGGAGGGTGTTCCAGAACAGCATTAGATATTAAATAGAGTTGTGTATAAATCAGATGTGGGTACCATTTTCAGAAAATTGCTAATTCCCAGATTATTTTCTCTCCCCTGCTTTCCACATTATCTAGATGTTGTTGGAAGGCAAACAACTGAGTAGCATTTTGTTGTACTGCTTTTTGAAGAAAACACAGAGAAGTAGATGTGGATTCTTGCACTTGTAATGAGTCAACTCGAGTAGATATTAAGGAAAGATCCAAGCAACATTAAGCAAATTCTTGCTTGCATTTGTCAAAAAGTTGTTTCGCCAATAAAGAGATATCTTGTCTTGTGGGGAGGCTGTGAGTTGGAAATCAAAGATCAACAAGAATCACTGGTTTATTGTCTTCAAGAGTTGATTCACCATGTGAAAATTTTAGTAGGTGATATCCCATGTTTACCTTTGAGGAAGGAGAATAGGGCCCTTTGAATGATGTTTAAAGATTATCAGAGTGCGCTCCAAACTGTTATGTGGGCGAGACTCGGGAGTAATGTGAGCCAAGTGTCATTTGGGCCACAAAGACAATGGACTCCAATAGCACCAGAGTGTTGCAAAGGTTCAGGAAGATTTGCCCATGAGAACTCTATTGACCAAGATGGAGAGCACACCTCCAGCCCTTGCTGCAATTGTGGAGATCCATGGGCTACAACCAGTGTGGTCTGTTCACCATTGATTCTTTGTGGGAGCTGTAAGGAAGGGACCTTTTCGTGAATGTTGAGGGGGTCTAGACTATGTAAACAAGCTATTTTGTTAAATTCCTGAAGCGCCTTGATAGGGAAGTAAAAGTGACGTATCTTGTGGTACTGCAGAGGTATTATCATCATGAAATATTGCTGTGTTGATTGATAGATCTCCTAAATTTACACCAAGGGACTTAGCAGTTGGAGGGCCAGGTGAGCAAAGTCCCATGCAAGTGCATACTGCTAAGGAGGTTGAGGTCTGCTCTCCCACACATGGGTTAATGCTGGAGCCAGTAGGAAGATTTAGGGCCCAGTAATAGAGGGAGACTTGGCTTCATTATGTGGCAAAAGAGCGGGTGGTTGTGCAACTTGCACTACACTGTTCACCCAGTACCTTCAGCAGAACTCTAGATGCACAGGACTCCAGCAGCAGAACAGACTCTGCACTGCTGGATGTGTAAGGCGTCAGGTCTCTAATGTTGCCACAACGATGATTGGAACATGTGGATGGTAAGTTTAATACCTCCGAAAGGACTCATGAAATGCATTTTCCAGCTTGTTCCGAACAGCCATCTTGGGAGTTGGAAAAGCACCCAAAATATTGCCCAATGTCCCTATGAGGGGTAGCAGAGGAGAAAAGATCCTGTTTTCTTTTTATGTGTTATTTTTCTGTTTGGAGCCAATTAGCTGGGAAAAACAGTAGAATTGTGGAGGAGTTCAGAGTCTTGCTTCTTCACACAGTCACTCCCTCACCCAGGGGCTTTTTTTGGTGGGCTGAGTTGAAGTTTTTATTGGTATCACATGTTTTATTGGCTGGAACATGCTTTTGATTGCCTTTAAATTCGTTTTCGGAAAGAAGATGAAGAAAATACATACAATCTATCGATGTGTTTTTTTATTTTTTTACAGAGTTCACCATGCAGTATATACGACATGTTAATTTTATTCTGTGGGGTGATATAATTTCAGCGAATCCCAATTTATATGCTTTTTATGTTGTGGCTAGAGATGGGCGAATCGATTCTAACGAAGTGGAATTCGTTTAGAATTTCAGGAAAAATTTGATTCTGCACGAAGGCGAAGTTTATGGTACTTTCCGGGAACGAATCGTCTTTTTTTCTAAAATGGCCGCAAGCACATGGCGTGACATGGGGCAGAGGACTATGGGAGGAAGAAAGGAACGCCCTCAATGACATGTGCAGACAGCGGGCTTCTGTGACGTCACAGCCCTATAAATACTGACGCCATGTTAAATTCTCACACTTGTCACTGTGTCTCCTGTCACAAACATCTACCTGCTGCAGCACTATATTGCACTCTGTGCAAAACAAACCCATTTTTTGAGCTACTTTGGTGAAAGACCTTCACAAGTGTGTGTTATATACACACCTGTTCCAGAACCAGCGTTTTTTACTTTGTTTGCTTTTTGTTTGTGGGGTATTCTCCCTAAAATCCAGGGTGTGTGTATTTCTGCCCCTACAGCCTGAATTCATCTGGTTCACTGTGTAGGGTATTTTTTTTACCCAAGGGTTAATTAATCTTCTTGTTTGGGGGGTAACTAGGGGGGTCAAATTAAGGGTGCACGTATTTCTGTCCCATTACGCTCTGAATCCCATCTTGTTATTTTGAAAGGGGGATTTTTTTACCAAGGGTTAATTTATCCTCTGTTTGTGGGGTAATTTTGGAGTCAATAAGGGGCGCGTATTTTTTTGTCCATTACGCCTGAATCCATTAGTTATTTCTGTAGGGTATTTTTTTACCCAAGGGTTTAAATTTTTCCTTTTGTTTGTGGGGGTAATTAGGAGTCTATACAGGGTGTGTGTATTTCTGCCCATATAGGCCTGAATCCCCTCTGGTTATTTTATTTGGGTTTTTTATACCCAAGGGTTAATTATCCTCTTGTTTTGTGGGGGTAATTTGGAGCAAATTACGGTTTGTATTTTCATATACAGACATCTTCATTAAACGGTCTGTTGTATTGTAAATTTTTGATCAACAGTATGTCGACAGAGGAGGTGGCAGGCCCTTCACACACGAGTGGCGTGGCACAAATGTTCCTGGAGCAGGAAACAGGTCCAGCACATTAAGGGGATGGTTGCAAGCAGGGGTTGACTCGGGTGAGGCCAGAGTACTGTTGTCATTGGGGCGTGCCGTGTGTTGATCACCAAGCCAACGCTTCTTGATTGGTTGACTTGGTCATCCACTTCCTCCCAGATGACAGACGACAACCCCAGCCAAGAGTCTGTGGGTTCGTCAGCCCACAATCCTTAGTTGGCATGGTTGGAAGCAGAGCTACTTGGGGCAGCAAAGAGGTGGGGCAGACATCCGTGCTTCATGCAGTAGGCAGTCAAAGTAGTGATGTGGAGAGTGGCATGGGAGGTTATGTTGCAAGTGGTCAGGCTCTTTATACCGAGACCGTTGAGGAGGACGCGGGAAAGGGCAAACACTTATCGATGACTGATCGCACTTGGGAGCCGGGCTTATCATCATCGTCGGAAAGAAGAGGGTGTCAGCTTGTGTGTCGGCAGCGGAAGCACCCAGCAGTCCTTAGTGTGGCCATGAGTCAGCAGGGTGGTCAGCATCGCAGGTCCAAGAAAGTAGGGGCACAGGGGCTCACCGAGGCAACGGCTGTAGTAGTCAGTCAATGTGGAGCGTTGGTGGTAAAAATCACCTACTACACCTAGATTTTGCCAAGACACCAGAGTTGTCGAACATGTGTTATTTTACAATCTGGGGGGCAGAAAGTGAAGCGTGGCCAGGGACCTAACGTTGGCACACGGCCCTGCATCAACCCTGCAGATCACCATCCAGTTGCCTGGGAGAAATGTGTCTAAGATGGGGTGGTCCATCCTGCTGCAGCAACAGTAGCAGCAGCCAGTGGCACGCATGCCATTTCAGCCAGTCAAGGCTCCACCACCTCTGCAAAAAGGAGCTGTTTATCTTTCCCATCATCTACCGGTCCAGATGCTCCTGCTCCTCGCCACTCATGGTGCCATCAGTCGTTCACCAAAGCGATTGCCAAGAGACAGCAGTATGGGTCCAACCATCCTAAGGTGCAGAAGCTGACTGTGCTCCTGTCCAAGTTTGTTGGTATCTGCATTTCCCTCCCTTTCAAGTGGTGACTCTGCACTTTCAGAGAACTAATGGCTTGTGCCGAGCCAAGATGGAGAGTCCCAAGCCATTATTTCTTCTCGAAAAAGGCAGTAACAGCCCTGCATAAATATGTAGAACAGAAGGTGGGCCAGTCCTGGAGCCTATCGGTGTCTTCCAAGGTGCACGGCAGCACGGACGTGTGGGGGCTGAAAACTACGGTCAGGGACAGTCATGTCCTTTAGGGCCCCCATGGGTGAATGGCTTCTTGCCCAGCCACACCAGCAACTTGGACAGGAGATGCTGCTTTCTCCTCCACTTTTGTCAAATTTACTGATCCTGCACCAATGCCGCCTCCTCCTCCCCACCCCCTTCGCTCCACAAGTCAAAGTGCTGCTCCATCATACCACAAGAGCAGGGCACACAGGAGTCATGCAGTTCTACACCGGGTTTGCCTGGGCGAACAAAGTCACACAGGGGAGGAACTGCTCCGGGTCATGCAACAAGAAATCAATGTGCGTCTTTCACTGCAACAACTGAAAGTTGGAACCATGGTGACAGAGAATGGAAGGAACATGGTGTCAAAGCTGCACCGAGGAGGGCCGAGCCATGCGCCCTGTATGGCGCACGTGTTCAATCTGGTTGTCAAACGGTTCCTCAAGTCTTCCACCCATCAGTAAGACACTCTAAAAATGGTCAGGAAACTGTGCATGCACTTCATCCATTCCTACAAAGCCAAGCAACCTCTTTGAGCTGCCAGCAGCAGAACGGCCTCCCCTACATAGGCTGATATGCAATGTTTCTACCCGTTGGAATTCCAGCCTCCATATGTTGGACCGACTGTATGAACAGATAAAGGCCATTAATGATTTTTTGATAATCCAAGCAGACAGGAATACTCCCCTGTGTAATTTTGATGTCAGCCAGTGGCAGCTCATGCGTGACACCTGCCGTTTGCTCAAGCCCTTTGAGGAGGCCACGTTATTTGTAAGTCGTCATGACTATGGGATGAATAACATAATTCCACTGCTTCATATCCTGGAACAGATGCTGCAAAATCTATCTGGTCAGGGGACTGGACACGTGGCGACTACATCTCACGGCCACATGAGGTCAGGTGGGGGCTGAATTGGAGTGTAGGAGGGTAGGACATTGGAGCACAAGCATTGTCTGGCAAAATTAATGGTTTTTCTACTCGGGTGACAGGAGAGGAGGAGTGGGACCAGCCGGAGGAGGTAGAGGGAGATGAGGAAGATGAGGCAGATGACCCAGACACACTATGGCAGTATACAGTGGAGATGGAAGCAGGGAGTCCCTCAGAGTCACTTACGCAGATGGCCCGCAGCATGCTGATTTGCCTGGCTAGTGACAGCCAAATAGTCACCATCCAGCAGAGGAATGACTTCTGGCTCTCCACCCTCTTGGACCCTCGTTACCGGTCCAGAATGGGAGCCTTTTTTTTACCTGCCGAGAGGGATGACAAACTCGAGTACTATAGAGAAATCCTATGTAGTTAGTTGGCCACTGCCTATCTGCACCATCATCCATCCTCTGACAGGTCTGACCGGGGGGTTCCTCAGTGCTCACGTACCAATGCCACGGCTGCTGTGGGGAGGGGGGGCAGGAACAGTACTGGCTCCATCAGCAGCAGCCTAAGTCTGGAGTCGTTGATGAGCAGCTTCCTTCACCCACCTAGTTAGGAGAGTACTCATAAGCAGCAGCAGGTCTTGGGGCAGACCCTGAACCCATAGGTGGTGGCCTACTTGGACAGTACTCTGCTACCCCACATAGAAGATCCGCTGGACTACTGGGCAGCCAAACTGAATGTGTGGCCGCAACTTACCTAGTTTGCACTGGAGAAGCTATCCTGCCCGGCCAGTAGTGTGGCATCAGAGCGGGTGTTCAGTGCAGCGGGGGCCATAGTTACCCCAAGGAGAATTCGCTTGTCCACACGAAATGTGGAGAGACTCACCTTTGTCAAAATAAATCAGGTGTGGATCAGCCAGGATTTCCACACACCACTGCCTTATGCATCAGATTAGATCAGCCATGACACCTCACCTCACCAAAACTTTGAGAAATGAGTCTGGATTCTTCTGGCTACCTGCCTCAGCTACTATTCTGATGCTGCCACCCACCTGATGCAACACATCTGCTGCCAGCTGCTCCATTTACCACCCACCATCTTTACCACGGACTACCCACACCCCACTCTTCACTAGGTCATCATGTAGACTTCTGATGCTGCTGTCACCTCCACACTGTTATTGTGCCACTCTGTGGCCTACTCACATTGCTGCCACCCCAGAATTTTTTTTTTTG